>MU226576.1:1679812-1692974 GCA_018584345.1 Thuja plicata | reverse complement strand
GTCTGCTCGGTACATGTTGCTCTTCTCGGTAAACACTGCTGAACTGTTCATATGCTCGGTGACCACTATTCTGCTCGGTTTGAACTGTTTAACCGCTGAGCTTTACAAGGTGATTACTGAATGCTCGCTATAAGCTGTGGACTGAGTGATGAGCTCGGTAAGCATTCAGAATCGAATAAGTGTTTTCACTGATGACAAATATAACATAATTCAAACTGTGTGTGTGTGTATATATAGAGAGAGAGTGTGTGTGTGTGTGAGTGAGATATATATATATATAGGAAGTGATTTTGAGAGAGAGGTGGAGAGGGATATATATACAAAGAGAGAGTAGGAGAGATGGAGTGGGAGATAGAGATTGAGCACAGATAGAAAAGGAAAGCAAGAGATAAGGAAATAGAGATATAATGCATAAGAATGAGAGATAAAGGAGGTGAGAGAGACACATAATAAAGGAAAGGGGAGAGAGATAGCGATAGAGAGAAGTAATATAATTTAGTATAAGTATATTATTAGTTTAGTATATTGGGTTATTTCTAAATAATATTAAATATATAACTTAATATATTAATATGTCAAAATGACATCGAATATATGATTTAATGTATGACACTTCAATTTTTAAATTATTAATAAATTTGAAAAATATTAATATAATATATATATTATTTGGTAATATTTGATATAAAAATACATGTTAAGAATATAAATATATTTTAAATTATTCGATATACATAACTATTTATGTCGAAACTTAATTAAATTAGAATGAAGTATTAATGCTAAAGCTTATAATGAAATAATATAATTATTTATTTTAATTGTGTAATATAAAATAGAAATCTCTGCTATGTTTTTATTTTATTTTATTTTAAGTATAAATCTAGATCCCTATAAAATAGTTATTTGATTTTATTAACTATATTTTGACAAATAAAAATTGAGAAAAATTAAAATATTCATTTTATTTTTAAAAAATATAATGAAATCTCAAAAAAAACTAAAAAATGATTTATTCCTAGAAATTTGCTCCTATAACACTCAAATGGTTTTAGGCAATAAAATTGAAGAAAAATCACTTTATTAATAAAATTCACAAGTTAACTTTATTAAATTGATTTTTTTTTTAAAAACTAAATAAATAAAGTCTTCTGACTATGGAAAAGCAAGTTATTAATGATTAGTCAAAGCTCATGTGAATGTAATAGTATTAGCCTAAAGGCAAGTACTAATAAAGCATATAATATATAAGGTTTTATAATCTTATATTAGAACAATTTATGAATTTTATAAGTGTATGAACCCTAATAACATTATGCTTTAAGACTCCTCATTAATGCACATTAATGTTTTTTTATATTCAAAAGAAGAAGAAAAGAGTGTTGTCCTTATAAACAACATCACACTAACAACATAGGTGTTGGCTAAAAATAACAACATCAAAATAAGACCATTAATTAATAGCACATTGGTCGAATGGCTAGTAACCCACATTAGGGGTGGGTAGATGGCTCACCCAAAACATGGGGAGGAGAATGAGAGATTGAAGGATGGTTATTTCTATGCCTTTAGACCACCTTACAAGCAATACAATCACTAGAAACTTTACCACAAGGGGGAGCAAGTGGTGAATCCCACTTTGAGACACTGTTTGTATCAGGGGCAAAGTGCTGACAAGGCTACACATCATTAGCCAAAAGTTGGTGTTATTCAGGAGTAGTTGACTGAGAAGGTTCCACATAGTCAAAGGGGGTCACATCGACTGCAAGAGGTGGAGTAGGGTCCACCGAGTCTGGGAAGCCCAAATCTACAGCAAGAGCGACATCTTGAAGGGAGTCATCAGCAACTTGTGAATAATCATCAAAGGAAGAATCAAAATCTTGGATAGTCAAGTGATCATCCTTCACATGCTTCCACCAAGTGGAAATACCTTTAAGACGTAGTAGGGAGAATTTCATTGCAAGGTGACCAATTGAAAAGCACCAATGACATCAAAAGGTGAGGCCCTCATAATCTGATGATTGATTCCAAGGTCAATCCCCAACCATGAGGACCACATCCCTAGGAAAAGGTGTGGAAATTTTAATATCAACCAGGATGCATGCAAAGGTAGAGAGACTAATGGTGGCCATGGTATCATCCCCCTTCAATAAACAACCAATAGAGTTTTTGGTGGCCTTAAAATAAGAGTTCTCCCAAAAATAAAAGAGGAGATTAGGGAGACTAACCCACACCGGATGAACATTGAGTGATTTGGTAAAAGAGTTGAAGGAGAGTGTCTAAGGTTTGGCAGAAAGAGAGTGACTCCCCCTAATCGGTTCTATTAAGGTATCAAAAACTTAGGTAGTTACCATGACCCATGGATTGGACATCCTACTGAGCAGCTATCCTCTTTTATAGAAACTCATTTAATTTATCAACCCAGGAACGTGTTACTTGAAACAGGCCAGGAAAGTATATGCACCAAGGATTCTTACTCAGACCACACTATGGCTATAAGAAACAAATTGCTTTGAAAGGAAACTATTCTAAAGCTGCAGGAAATAAATTTCTTTGAAAGTAAACTATTCTATAGTTGAAAAGAATGTTGGAAAGGAAATGCAGAAGTGAAATTACTTGAAGGAACACTACAACTTGGAAACCAAAAAGACTTGAAAACATAATTATAATGCTTCAACAGTTCTACCTCTTTGGCTGCAGGAAGTACTAGACTATCATGTGGCTTTGGCTGCAAGAACTGTGTTAACACCAGAATTATGATACCAAGATGCAGGAAACTTAAACTATATGCAGATGATCCTAAATAGATAACATGGATTTCTCACCAAGTGGGCCCCCTTGAGTGAGTATCCAAACTCAATTATACTAAACTAAAGATTAACACTTCATTTTATATTGATCAAAAATGAATTACAAGATTCAACTTTAAAGCAAAAGAATGTAAACTATAGATGATAACACCCTTCCTTCTCATGTAGGAGCGGGGCTTTATTTAAAGAAGGAAAAATATCTAACTTATATCTAATCACGCCATAGAGATAGGCAGAGATTTTATTACAATCCTATTAAAAATGAAAGGAAACTATAAAATTGGAGATAGAATAGATCCACGAAAGAGGAAAGAACTATTTTTAACAACAAATCTAACTTCCCACTCTCTCCTAGATTTCTTTAGAGAATTCATTATGTTATCTCGGTCTTTGCTTGACCGTTGCCACCTTGATCACCCCAAATCCACTTGCTGGTGTTGTGCTTGAGGTTTCTCCATGTGCACCTATTGTAAGACTAGGTCAAGCGTCCAGCGCATGGGTGCGTTTTACCTGGTCAAGGTGACAGTTGCTAAATTGATGTGTTTCACTCCAGATGTTAAAATAGAGACATGCATGATAAAAAACACCAAAATACGCATACATCATTCTTGTTTAAATAGATAATTCATTTCAAAGAGACATAACCATATTCCCAAAGTAAGTAATATATAGAATTTTCATCCATGCATAGCGTATTTAAGTGTCTTAACCATAACATAGGTCTGGTGGCAGCATGCCACATAATAGAAAATATGAGTAAAAAGTATTTGGAAAAGTATGATGAAAGCAGGGAAAAGATCTTAGTAAAATCTATCCTGGTGCTTCTAAAATATGGCATTAATATGCCTTATCATTTCTGCCCCCTACGAAGGTTAATACATCTCCTTAGGCATTGAAATATTTCAAATCTTTGCAAGTACTCAAAGATCTCCTTCCTAAGTCTCACCACTCATGGAGGTGCCTACACGCCAGTAATATCCATTGGTGCACTCCATTTTAATCTGTCGACTCATCTCTAAATTCTCATCTACTTCATTATCAACACAGTTGTACAATGGCCATAGGAGAAGACAAGGATGAAAGCAAAAGGGAATCCACTTCTCAAGTCGAGGTTTCCTTCCCAGGTGTATATATCATTGGAATCTCTATATTGTAGCTCTTAGGTTGATAAGTTTATGAGGTTCAACCTTTTTTAGTGCTAGTGTTAATCTGTCCCACCTCTCTCTCAGTCCCTCTACTACTCTGTTTCCATCTGATAAGGAGAGTCACTCAAATGCTATAAATACTTCTTCCATGTTACCCAAAATCCTTTTTATGTTGGTAGATTCCTTCATTCCATGCACTATCTCCATCCAATCACAGTATAACCTATAGGGACTACCACTTTCTAGTCGTAAGGGGAGTGTAACAGTTTGTTCAATTCCCATGTATTTCCTTAATTGTTCCCCATAGTTTATCTCATTACTGGACCAAGAGAGTAAAGCAGATAGGTGAATATCACTAACCTATAACAAAGGATTCTAATTAGTATCAAAGGGAACAGCATAATTGTGCAAGCAAAGTTCACATAACAAATTCTAAATTTAATCCAGTGACTAGTCATATGCGGCCGCAAATTCCTATGGTGAGTCTATGTTGGTGTGCAAATCCCTAAGAATCCTCATTAATTTAAACATTAGAAATTGTTCATTTAGGCATAGTGCATAGACCTTAGGAGGTGGTATGTATTCTATTAGTTGCCGAATTAGTTCTATCACTAAATCTAACTTGCCCTGTAATAGTTGTACCTCTTTCTATTTTATTCCTTTTTCTTTTTAACCTATCTCTTTCCAATTCCCACATTGAATTTTCATATTTCATTTGCATAAAATAGTCAATGGAGATGGAGTGAAGTGTTACCTGGTTCTTTCTTGTTGGAGTGACCTGTTCTGTTGTTGTTGTGACTGTTTCTAGTTCATCGATGGGTAATTCATTGGGGGTTGGAACTAGGGCATCATTACCTTGATCATCTTCTTGCTGAGAAGAAGGTGCATTTACTACTTCTATGTGTTCCATCTTCATGCATGTTGTTTTCATATGCACTGCCTTTGTGTCCATTTTCATGGCTGTAGGATCGGTTTCCATTATGTCTGGAAATTTTGTGCATGGGCTCCCTGCTTGTGGTTTTTACTTCAAAGACTCCTCAATTGGATCTTTAGGAGATGAACCAATCATTGCAGGTGAGTCCATTTTGTTTTCTTATTGTGTGCTCAAATGAACACTTCATCATGGAGGAGTCTCCATAGACATTGCAGGGCACTTCTGTGATGTCTATTGTTTCTTTAGAGGTATGATTTAAGGAGAAATAAGGTTTTTAGGTAAAATAGGAGTTTCTTCCCTTGTATCTTCATATATCTTTTCCTTTCCTTTCTCTTTCCTCCGGGCACTATGTTTTGCTTGTGGAGTCTGCAAATCTATAGAACCCTTGGTTTCACCACCCCCTTGGCTAGGGTTTGGATTACTGGAAGTCATTTTCTCTGTTTCAGCCACTAAAGAAGAGGGGATTTTATGCAACATTTCTAGAATAATAGTTTCATCCTCGTCAGGTGTGACCTACTCAGGGGCATTTTCCTATGTTTCTTGAAGTACAGGTTGTGGCCCTTCTCCTTGTAATTGTACATGGGGTGCGGTGATAAACTCCTCCCAAGTCATAGGAGAGTTATCCCGCAAAGATCTTTCCACTAGGAGTTTTACCAACCCATGGTGGGTAGCTGCATTCAATTTTCCCTTTCTAACCTCTTCTAAACTCAAATTTAACAAAGAATACAGAAAATTGGGCACATTCATAAGACGACCAAGCCACAAATGACTCAACAGGTTGAAATGTGCAGCATGCAAACATGAAAATTATCCTTTGCAAGTAATGTACCTTATAACATGGATATCCAGTCGAGAGAAATCTTCTAGAAGAGATGTTCTCTTCATCCCTTGTTTACTAGACTCCAATGCAGCATCTATGGGCAAGGAAAACTCAACCCTAGCTGCTCGTGCATCATGTTCATGTGGAAAAGCTTCACCCATAGCGGGAAATCTTGAAACTTTTGTGATCTGTGCTTCCAAAGCCTCCACCCTTAACCCTTTTACATAGGCAACCCCATTTCTATAAGTGCACAATAAATCCAGAGTCACAACCTTGTTGTAACCACATAGCCTGATGAAATATGTAAGCTAGACCACGCGGTTAAAGAATTGGACACTTGTTTGATCCTGCAATAGGGATGAGTGATCCCTTGGCTCATGGCATATCGGTTTCCCACCCATTTTTACTAAGAAACTCTGTAGCCCAAAAAAATCCAATTCACTACAACTTCCAACTGCTTTTTCACTATTCTTCCCTCTGTATCCTCAATGTTCCTTACCCTATATTCTGCCTAAACTTAAGGTTAGATAAAGCTAGTGAGTGCTCGGTCTAGTTTTATGGGGACTATAGCAGAGGATAATTTGAAAAACTAGAGCTGGAAATGTGAGTTGGGTGTTTTGAAAATAAAACAGCTTAGCAAAGAAATTTGTAGCTTTTGGGTTGTCACATCAATTAAATTGAAATAACTTTGCAACATAGCTTAAGCGAGGGTCATTATGGAAAAACACAATTTAATGAGATGTCCCCACAAAAAAGGTGACAGGTGTCCTCACATGTTTGGTTATAAAGTACAACAGTACTTGGATGAATTACTAAATTAATTACAATGTAACATATAATAATGTCAAATGAAATGAAAAACATTTCAAACAATGAATGAAGGCGTGCCTGGAGAATAAACATTTGTAAATGCCTAAATCCAAAAAGATCAGATGACGTGTGTTGAGAAAAAAGTAATGATTGGCGTAATGATGATGGGACACGTAAGTGAATATGGCAAAAAATATTGATGGGATATGATTTGATGGTGGCTTTATTACGGAAAAAGAGATTTTCTTGGGAAACAAAAATTTTATTATGATTGTTTTTGAATGAATTCAAAGAGATGACCAAAGTTAAAATTCACTTTGATTTGCTGCAGGAAAGTCTTTAGCTAGAGGAGGTCCATTGGCTACAGGAAAGTCTTCAGCTGTAGGAGATCCATTGGCTGCAGGAGGTTTTTTCGTGGTAGGATGAAAATCAAATTGCCACAGGAACTCAGCCATAGTGGATGGCTTATGGTACAGACGGAGGCTTTGACCATTGACCAATAACTTGAAGCACACATGATCAATTGTAGAAAATTGGACTGAACCATTATCAAAAACTTTGTCAACCTCATAAGGACCAAGCTAACGAGTTGTAAGCTTACCTTGATTTTCTTAAAACTGGGAGTCATATAGAAGTGCCTAGTCACCAATAACAAACTGTTTATTCTGTATGTGTGATTCATGTCATTTCTTGCGGTGTAGTTGAACCAACTCTGTGTTCTGTAAATTTGCCTTTCTGATTTCATCCAAATAATTAAGCTACAGGAGTTTTTCTTGTTGGGCTGCAGGAAGATCCAAGTTGAGTTGTAATGTTGTTCATAAGGTTTTATGCTCAAATTCTATAGGCATTACAACAGTCTTCCATACACCAACTCAAAGGGTGTGAAACCTGTAGGTGTTTTCTATGTTGTGCGGTAAGCCCACACAACTTCCTATAATATGCTACTCTAGTTTGTCTTGTTTAACTAAACTATCTTAGTCAGGATGGCCTTGATCTCTCTGTTTGTGATCTCTGCCTGACCATTTTCCTGGGGATTATATGGACTAGACTTCCTGTGCTGAATGTTGTATTCCTCCATAAGTGCAATTATCAAATTAGAAGTGAGCTGAGCTCCCTGATATGTGACCAGTGAACTCATGGAACACCATACCTGGTAAATATATCCTCATATACAAATAGTGCAACATTTTTATCCCTAGCATGCTTCATAGCCCACACTTCCACCCATTTAGTGACATAGTCAGTGCAAACCAAAATGTAAGAGTTATCATTTGATGGGGGATTAATTGGTCCCACAAAATCTATTCCCCATTTATCAAATGGAGTGACTATTGCCTGAGGAAACAGAGGCATTTCATCTAATTTGGTGGGTCATCCCATTCGTTGACATTGATCACACTTGCGGATCTAATTGGTTGGATCCTTATAGAGAGGTGGCCAGTAATACCCAGTAGTGAGTATCTTCATGGCTGTCTATTTGGATACAAAATGGCCACCATAGGGTTCATCATGGAAGGCATGGAGGATATCATATGTTTCATCCTCATGAATACACCTTTGCAAAATCTAATCAGGTCCAGTGTAGAAGAGACAATTGACCGACCAAGAAAAATTGAAATTTTTCTCAATTAATAGCCTATTTTCCTTGGAAGAAAAATGTGGTGGTACCTTTTGAGAAACCAAATAATTGGCGATGTCAGAATACCAGGGGGTATGAGTGGAAATATAAAATAGGTGGTCATCTGGAAATCTTTCATCGATGACATGTGAGTCATCGACATTCTGTAACTTGGAGAGGAAATCATCAACTACATTTGTTTTCCCCGGTTTATCCACTATTGTGATGTCAAACTATTGTAGCAACAGGAGCCATCTGGAAAGCCTCCCTATGATAGTAGGCTTGTTTACCAAATACTTTATGGTTGCATGATCAGTATGCACAAATATTGGGTAACCGGTTATGTAGTGGTGAAACTTGATCAGCGCATATATTACAACCAAAAGTTCTTTTTTAGTGACTGTGTAGTTCAGCTCTGTGCCCTATAAATTATTTCTTATAAAGTAGATGGCATGCTCTACAAGAACTTCTTTCTATCTGAGGATAGTTCCTACAACATGGCTAGATGCATCTGTGTGTATATGGAATGACAATTCACAATTAGGCCCTCTGAGAACTGGTACCTGAGTAAGTACAACCTTTAGCTGTAGGAAGGATTCATCACAAGATGTTGTCCATAAAAGTCTGAATCCTTAGTGAGCAGGGAATACATGGGCCCTACTAATTTGTTGAAATCCTTAATAAACACCTATAATAACCAACATGCCCCAGAAATCTGCGCACATCCTTATGTTTGGATGGAGTAGGCAGGTTCATGATGACTTCAATTTTAGCTAGATCCACCTGTATTCCCTTAGTAGAGATGTAATGACCTAACACAACACCCTCATGCATCATCATGAATCATTTATCACTATTGAGGGACATATTATGCTCCTCACACCCCATAAGAACTTTTCCCAAATTGACTAATGCCTCCTCATAGATCTCCCCATAAGTTGTGAAGTCATCCATGTATATTTCCATGCAATCATGGGAGATAACAGCAAAAAGGATGATGATCTCTCACTAGAATGTAGTTGGAGCATTACAAAGGCCAAAAGGAAGTACAAAGAAGTAAAATTTTCCACAAGGGCAAGTGAATTTGGTTTTCTCCTGATCTTCAGGAAGGATCTTGATTTGGTTGTAGCCACTATATCCGTCCAGGAAAGAAAAATAACGCTTTCCTACTAAGGAATCAAGGACTTGGTCAATAAATGGTAGGGGAAAATGGTCCTTCTTGGTGGCATTGTTAAGTTCCCTATAGTCTACACATACTCACCACTTCCCTCCTTTTTTTAGGACAATGACTAAAGGTGAGACCCACTGGCTATCATAAATGGGGTAGATGAAACTGACATTAAGAAGTATTTGCAACTTTGTTTTGACTATCTCTCTTAACGCAGGGTTTATAAGCCTATGGAATTATCTAATAGGAGGTTTATGTTCTTTTAGGAAAATCCTATGAGTACACGGTTTAGGGTCCAAGCCCTTCATATTTGAATAGTCCCAGGCAAAATTTGTGGTATGGTCTTTCAACAGTTTGCCCAAAGATGTATGTTGTTGGTTGGTAAGTCAGCTATTAATATATAAGAAACGGTCAGGGGAAACTTCCAACTATTTTGTGAGTTCTACCATAGAAGCATTTGTTAATGGAGGTGCTTGGACCTCATGGGGTAGAAATTGGTGGTAGAGTTTCTCAGCTATAGGAGATGGAGGTAAAGCACAATCAGGGTACAAAGCTTGCAAGGAATAGCTATGGGGGCTGAGACAGTTAATGGAATATGAATCTTGACCATACTAGTTTTGCAAAATGTTGGTGATTATAGTGTCCTCCTCCTATAGCTGCAGGAAAGGATCTCTTTCTAACATCATGATTTGGGCTATTAAGTTGACTACCTTAGCCTCCTCCCCAATGTCAGGTCAAATTGGTGAGGCTAAATCCATTTGTGGTTGTGCTGGCGGGTATAAGGCTAATGTCTTAGTATGTTGACCATTAGAAATGGTCATACTACTTGAGCAGCATCCTATAAAGGCATCAACAGTGGCCAGCCAAGGTCAACCAAGAATTATGGGATAGCCTCCTAATGTGGCTTTAGGTGAGAGGATCATAAAGTCTACAGGGTAAGACCAGGTTTCAAGGTCAACAACTATATCCTCTACTACCCCATCGGGTTTGACTATAGAACTATCTGCGAGCTGCAGGACAGTGGGTACTTCCCACAGGTTAGTGATTTTGATTTGTTGCATGATGTCCTTAGTCATGACATTTATGGAAGCTCCTAAGTCTATCAAAGTGTTTTTTATGGTTGTCCCATTGATGGTAACTTCAACAACTGGGCTACCTGGGTCAGAATACTTAGGGACCACTATTTTGCCTACCATGATATCAGCAAGTTTCCCTAGGACATGGACTATATGGGGGTCCTTCCTCTTATGACCATGCTTTTTAAAGAAGGCCTCCTTGATATCCTTTCCATATGTGGGGACATCCTTTATTGCTTGAAAATTTGGAATCTGAACATTAATGTTCTTAAGCTGATCTAGGATGTCAAAGGTTGCATCATTTGTATGTTTAGAGTGATCATTCTGCAACCTTTGTGGAAAGGGAGGTGGAGCTGGCTGGAATTTTTTTGGTAATATCATCGGGCCTATTGGAGTGGACTCTAGATTAGTTTGAGGCATTGGATCGTCTAGAGTTAATGTTACCAATTTTCGGTACCAAGATCGATCGGGTGGATTTGTTGTGTTTTAAATGGATTAAGATAAATTCTCAGTTCTGGCGTATCCAATTTGTCTACCTCTATTCAGTTTGTCTATCCACTGTCGTGTTTTCAAGGTTTTTCAGTCTACACTTAGCCAAATTTAAAAAAAAAAACCCTGAAAACCCTATGTCTTGGCAACTCTTTCCCGGGATTTATCGTTCAAATTCTGTGTTTGCCGCACGAAAAAAGGTCAAAATCCCTTTTAAAGTTTTGTCTTAGTCTAATCGCTCTGTCGCGTCGGTTTTTATGTCAAGTCTTTAAGTTGCACGACTGCGCAATGAGTTTTTTTTAAATGGTCATCGTGCAGTCGCGATCTACCCTTGTTAGGTCTTTTAAATTGCGCGACTGAGCGGGTTCAGCGCTTTAAAGTATGTATCACGCAGTCGTGAGGCCTTAGGAAGGTTGGGTTTAGGGTCTGCGAGTCAGTGACCAGATAGAATTAGATGCGTCACTCAGTCACTGTCAAGTCATGCTGCTTTTACCTTGCTTTGTGACTGAGCGAGTCATGTAGAAAATCAAGCAGTCGCGCACCCGCTCAGTTTTTTATGTCAATGCTTTAAGTCCCGCGAGTGCGCGAAAGGGACTCGTCACGCAGTCGCTAGTCAATACAGATGAAAGAGAGAGGGGTCGCGAGTGTGCAACGAGCAAAAAGGAGGGTCATCCCACAGTCGCCAGACAAAGAAGATAAAGAGAAGACAACTTGCGAGTGAGTGACTGAAAGAAAAAGGTGTATTGTCGCGCACTCGCGGTCAATAATGAAGTAAGGTTTTCAGGCCCGCGAGTTGGTGATCGAGTAGAAAATAGATGTCATCGCTCACTCGCGCACAAGATGGAAACTGAAGTAAAGGCTGAGCGAGTATGCGACCAAGAAGAATATGCAGTAAGAAAAGGGATGTCGCTCAGTCGCCCAAATCAAAAAGGTCAGTTTAAACAGCCAGCGAATGTGTGATAAAGGAATAGCTGAAGAGCAAAATGCATTGGCGCTCAGTCACCGAGACTCAGGTAGGAGCATAAAATAGCTCGCGAGCCTGTGACTAAGGTAAGAAAGAGACTCGTCGCTCTACCGCACAAGTATTTCTCAAAATTCAAAGGAGCTCACGAGTATGCGACGGGTCAGAAAAGGGATGCATCGCATAGTCGCGCAGGCATTTTTGAAAGGTAATGAGGGTCTGCGACCGAGCGACCAAAGGATTCATTTGGCTCGTCGCTCAGTCGCTGCTATTTTTAGGTGATCAAAAGGAGCGCGTGAGTGTGCGACAAGTTAGAGGAGGAAGGATGTCGCGCACTCGCCGATCAACTCAGATAAAAGAAAAAGAGCCCACGAGTGTGCAATTAGCAAGGAACATAAGACATCGCTCACTCGCCGATCAATGAAGATAAAGGGTAAAGAGCTCATGAGTGAGCGACTGAAGAAAGAGGAGGCATTGTCGCGCACTCGCGGTCAATAATGAAGTAAGGTTTTCAGGCCCGCGAGTTTGCGACCGAGTAGAAAATGGATGTCATCACTCACTCGCGCAGAGGACAAGAGCAAGGCAGAAGGGACTGCGAGTATGCGATAGACATGAAAGGAGGATTAAACAGAAAGCATCACCTACTCACAAAGAGCAAAAATAAGACAGTCGAGTTGAAAAGTTGATTTTCACAGCGAATGAGAAGGGGCTACTTGGCCGACTTCTGCTGATTTCTGGGCAAAATATGCATGAGTCTGGGATTTTCATAGAGTTTTGAAACGTGCATAGAGATAACTTTCTAAAGGAATTTTATATGTCTTATTGCGTATCCGTGGGATTATTCCCGGGGATTTTTCAAAGGCAGAAAGATATCAGATTTTTCTCAGATGCTCAGATATTTTACAGATGGAAAGATCAGATTTGAGAAGGTCAGAAGATGCATTTTTGGGGCTGCAGAAAGGTTATTGCAATTCAGAGACTTTTTTGACTCTTCTAGAGGGATAAGACTGCTTCTGTGAGGGAGAATTTATGTTGATATTTTTTGGGATGAGGGCTTAAACAGTGGCTGGACAGGCCAAATCCGATCCAGAAGTTATTGCTTTCAGAATGCAGTTGGCTTGGAAAATGCATAAATATGAGTTGAGGACTCATTGTTACCAGTTCTTCTTCCCTTTGGCTTGCTATTTTTATAACGTTTTCTAAATTCTTGACAGAAGCAAAGAGATTTTGTAACCCATTTCAGAGAAATATACAGATTTGTAACACCTTTGACTGTGAAAGATAGCTTATGCCTTCCCTTATTTAGTCTGTTATTGTGTACTTAGTGATTG
>MU226576.1:1652023-1670468 GCA_018584345.1 Thuja plicata | reverse complement strand
TATTGGCCTTCTTATAAGTTGATTATGCAAATATTATGATTTAGTGGGGGTTGTGTAAGAAAGCTGAGGTCACTATTTCATTGTGTGTCAAGTTATTTGTGCATTTCTCAGACATTTCTGGTGCATCGCCGTTTAGGATATAGCTTTAATTTTCTATGTTCTCCTTCTATCTCTTTTCTCCATCATAAAGGAGTCAGTTTCAGGTAGTATAGAGTGATTTACCAGATAGGAAGCCAGCCTAGAATCCAGAGATTCATTCCAGTCATAGTTTACCCACAAACTTGGAATGTTTCCATGTTTCTGCAAAAGGTTAAGTTCCTGCAAACTTAACAGGGTGCAATTTTGGTAGATAATAGTTACTTCAGTTATAATAGGAGGTTTTGGCATAGTAGTGCTTAACCATAAATGAATGTTACTGATTGTGTAGGCAGGGTATTGGTTTGGGTCAACAAAATATACATTTTGATGAGGTGTTGGTGGCCTATTATTAAGATTCAAATGAGGTTGGGCAGGGAGTTGAGTAGGCTTAGGGGGTATTGTAGTGGCTTTAGGAGGTGGAAGAAGTGCTTTTTTTTGGGGTTGTTGTGGTGGTTGTAGGAGTCCCTGCTGTTGGTTTGGTCATTGTTGACTTCCCCACTACTGAGGGTTTTGTTGCCAATTCCCTTGTGGAGGTTTCCAATTCTCTTGGGGTTATTTCCAATTCCCTTGGGGTTGTTACCAATTCCCTTGGGGTTGTTTCCATTGAGGACTTGGGTAAGGCTGCCACTAAGGTTACGGATTATTCCAAGGAGGGTATTGATTATTCGCAGGTGGTTGTCATTGAATACTATAAAATGGACCATTAAAAGTAAGAGGGTCCTAAGGCATACCTTTTCTTTGAGCCCATTGTCTTCATTGTGCAATGAAGAATACTTGTTCATCATCTCCTCCAATTAGCTTGTAATCAATGGGTAGTTGTGCAGTATCCATGTTGGCAACCAACTTGCAACGGCAATCTCTCTTCTTGTCTACAATGTGGACAGAATTCTTCCAAAATAGCTTTAGCCTCCTCATGCTTCTTTTATTCCTGCATTGTGTCCAACTAGGTGGCCATGTTATTGATGATGTCCTTCTTGAAGTCAGACATCAAATGTGTGATTTCTATCTAAGAGGCCCCAATGCCATTAGTTTTTCATGTTGTGGTCCTATATCCTATGCCCTTCTTCGCTGCAACTCTTGAGTAATTAAGGTATATTTTCTTGATATCACCCCATGTAGATTGGGTGATATCTCCCCTAACCATAAGATCTAAGGCTTCAGTGCATCCTTCATTTATACCCTGTAAAAAGAGAAGTTTTTGGGACTCCTCATTTAACTGATGATGAGTATTTTTCTACAAGTTGAACAAGAATCTTGACACATAATCCTCTAGACTTTCATCTTCCTTCTGTGTCATCTTGAAGATGTCATCCCCTCTCATATCATTTCCCCTACAGTATTCTTTATACTTCATCAATAATTCTACCTTCATTTCTTCCCAACCATGGACAACGTTCTGACCTAAGACCATAAACCATATTAATGCAGACTCCTTGAGAGTTGCAGGAAACAATTTGATCCTATGGGCATCCATGGTGTAGTCGTAACTACGGCAAAGGATATCAAACTCAAAGAGAAAGGTATTTGTATCTTTGGTCACTAGGCCATAAAATTTGGGAAGCGCTGAAGAGGGAATATTCTTGAGGTTGTGATTATCATGCTTGTCAGTAATGGAAAATGGAAAGGTAGGGGTTTTTCCATCCTAGGCAGACACTAAGGGAGTCCTTGCATTTGGTAAATGACTAGAGGCAGTGGATTTTCTTCTTGATTGTCTGGGTATTGGATTATGAGATTGGCCAAGGCTTCTGCAAATGGATTAAACTCAAGTTGACCTTCTAGAAGGTGAAAGTTTAGTGGATCACCTTTGAAAGATGATGATGACGATGCTGATACAGGAAGGTTTACAATTGCATCCATGAACTGTCCCTCCTCTTTGTCTTCTTTTGGTAAAAAAGATGTCTCCTAAATAGTTGTTGGCGTATTTTGGTAAGTGCCTTCCTAGAGTGTCTCTTCTTCTGCGATGCATACAGATAAATGAAATATTGTGGTGGTGGAGTGAAATACTTTTTGATAACAAACTCTATTAAAAAAGGATGTACATGCTTGAGTTGAATTCTACAAGTGGCTGAGTAAAATAACTTGGCTCGACATCGACCCCGACAACGACGCCAAAAATGATTGGTTCTATTAAGGTATCAAAAACTTAGGCAGTTACCATGACCCAGGGATTGGACATCCTACTGTGCAGCTATCCTCCTTTATAGAAACTCATTTAATTTATCAGTCCAGGGATGTGTTACTTGAAATGGGCCAGCAAAGTATATGCACCAAAGATTCTTACTCAGACCACATTATGGTTGCAGGAAACAAAATGCTTTGAAAGGAAACTATTCTAAATCTGCAGGAAATAAATTGCTTTGAAAGGAAACTATTTTATAGCTGAAAAGAATGCTGGAAAGGAAATGCAAAAGTTAAAGTACTTGAAGGAACACTGCAACTTGGAAACACAAAAGACTTGAAAACATAATTATAATGCATCAACAGTTCTGCCTCGTTGGCTGCAGGAAGCACTAGACTATCATGTGGCTTTGGCTGCAGGAACTATACTAACACCAAAATTATGATACCAAGATGCAAGAAACTTAAACTATATGCAAATTATCCCAACTAGCTAACACAGATTGTGTTAACACCAGAATTACGATACCAAGATGCAGGAAACTTAAACTATATGCAAATTATCCTAACTAGCTAACACCGATTCCTCACCAAGTGGGCCCCCTTGAGTGAGTATCCAAACTCAATTATACTGAACTAAAGATTAACACTTCATTTTCTATTGATAAAAAATGAATTACAAGATTCAACTGTAAAGCAACAGAATGTAAACTATAATTATAACACCCTTCCATCTCACGTAGGAGCATGGCTTTATTTAAAGAAGGAAAAACATCTAACTTCTATCTATTCACGTCATAGAGATAGGCAGAGCTTTTATTACAATCCTATTAAACATAAAAGGAAACTACTGAACTGGAGATAGAATAGATCTAGGAAAGAGGAAAGAACTATTTTTAACAACAAATCTAACTTCCCACTCTCTCCTAGATTTGTTCATAGAATTCATTATGTTGTCTCGGTCTTTGCTCGACCGCTGCCACCTTGATCACCCCAAATCCACTTGTTGGTGTTGCGCTTGAGGTTTCTCTATGTGCACATGACCGAATCAAGTGTCTAGCGCATGGGCGTGTTTTACCTGGTCAAGGTGACAGTTTCTAAATTGATGCACTGTACTCCAGATGTTAGGATAGAGACATTTATGATAACAAACACCAAAATATGCATACATCATTCTTGTTTAAACAGCTAATTCATTTCAAAGAGACATAACCATGTTTCCAAAGAAAGTAATATAGCATTTTCATCCAAGCATAGCGTATTTCAATGTCTTATCCATAACATAGGTCTGGTGGTAGCATGCCACATAATAGAAAACATGAGTAAAAATTATTTGGAAAAGTATGATGAAAGCAGGGAAAATATCTTAGTAAAAGCTATCCTAGGGCTTCTAAAATATGGCATTAATATGCCTTATCATTTCTTCCCCCTACAAAGATTAATGCATTTCCTCAGGCACTGAAACATTTCAAATCTTTGCAAGTCATCAAAGATCTCCTTCCTAAGTCTCACCGCTCATGGAGGTGCCTACATGCCAGTAATATCCATTGGTTCACTCTGTTTTAATCCACCAACTCATCTCCAATTTCTCATCTACTTCATTATCAACAAAGTTGTATAGTGGCCACAGGAGAAGAGGAGGCTGAAAGGAAAGGGGAAGCCACTTCTCAAGTCAATGTTTCCTTCCCAGACATATGTACCATTGGACTCTCTGCATTTCATCTCTTAGGTTGATAAGGTTGTGAGGTTCATCCTTTTTTAGTGCCAATGTTAATCTATCCCACCTCTGTTGATCAGTCCCTCTGCTGATCTATTTCCATCTAATAAGGAGAGTCACTCAAATGCTGCAAATAATTCTTCCTTGTCACCTAGAATATATTTTATGTGGGTAGAGTCCTTCATTCCATACACTATCTCCATCCAAACACAGTATAACCTATGGGGACTACCAATTTCTATTTGTAACAGGAGTGTAAGAGTTTGTTCAATTCCCTTGTATTTACTTAATTGTTCCCCATAGTTTAGCTCATTACTGGACCAAGAGAGTAAAGAAGATAGGTGAATATCACCAACAAATTACAAGGGATTCCAATTAGCATCAAAGGTAACAGCATAATTGTGCAAGTAGAGTTGACATAAAAAAATTCTGAATGCAATCTGGTGACTGGTCATATGCGGCCACAAATTCCTGTGGTGAGTCTATGCTGGTGTGCAGATCCCTAACAATCATCATTAATTTAAACATTAGAAATTGTTCCTTTAGGCATAGTGCATAGACCCTAGGAGGTGGTCTCCATTCTATTAGTTGTGGAAGTAGTGTTCCTTCAACTAATTTCACTTCTGCATTTCCTTTATAGCATTCTTTTCAGCTATAGAATATTTTCCTTTCAAAGCAATTTGTTTCTTGCATCTTTGTATCAAAAACTTAGGTAGTTACCATGACCCAAGGATTGGACATCCTACTAAGAAGCTATCCTCCTTTATAGAAACTCATTTAATTTATCAGCCCAGGGACGTGTTACTTGAAACAGGCCAGCAAAGTATATGCATCAAGGATTCTTACTCAGACCACGCTATGGCTATAGGAAACAAATTGCTTTGAAAGAAAACTATTCTAAAGTTGCATGAAATGAATTGCTTTGAAAGAAAACTATTCTAAAGTTGTATGAAACAAATTGATTTGAAAGGAAACTATTCTATAGCTGAAAATAATGCTAGAAAGGAAATGTAGAAGTGAAAGTACTTGAAGGAACAATACAACTTGGAAACACAAAAGACTTGAAAACACAATTATAATGCTTCAACAGTTCTGTCTCTTTGGCTGCATGAAGTACTAGACTATCTTATGGCTTTGGCTACCTATGTTAATACCAGAATTACGATACCAAGATGCAAGAAACTTAAACTATATGCAAATGATCCTAACTAGCTAAAGCAGATTCCTCACCAAGTGGGCCCCCTTGAGTGAGTATCCAAACTCAATTATACTAAAATAAATATTAACACTTCATTTTCTATTGATCAAAAATGAATTACAAGATTCAACTGTAAAGCAATAGAATGTAAACTATAACTGATAATGCCCTTCCTTCTCACACAGGAATAGGGCTTTATTTAAAGAAGGAAAAACATCTAACTTATATCTAATCACGCCATAGATATAGGCAGGGCTTTTATTACAATCCTATTAAACATGAAAGGAAACTATAAAACTGGAGATAGAATAGATCCAGGAAAGAGGAAAGAACTATTTTTAACAACAAATTTAAATTCTCATGCTCTCCTAGATTTCTTCATAGAATTCATTATGTTGTCTCGGTCTTTTCTCATCTGCTTCCACCTTGATCACACCGGATCCACTTGCTGGTGTTGTGCTTGAGGTTTCTCCATGTGCACCTGTTGTAAGACCGGATCGAGTGTCCAGCGCATGGGCACATTTTACCTAGTCAAGGCGACGGTTGCTAAATTGATGTGCTGCACTCTAGATGTTAGGATAGAGACATTCATGATAACAAGCACCAAAATATGCATACATCATTCTTGTTTGAATAGCTAATTCATTTCAAAGAGACATAACCATGTTTCCAAAGTAAGTAATATAGCATTTTCATCAAATCATGGCGTATTTAAGTATCTTAAAAATAACATAGGTGTGGTGGTAGCATGCCACATAATAGAAAATATGAGTAAAAAGTATTTGGAAAACTATTATGAAATCAAGGAAAAGATCTTAGTAAAAGATATCCTAGGGCTTCTAAAATATGGCATTAATATGCCTTATCACCACCAAACCCACAACTTGATCAATTCCAAATCTCAGTAATCAGACAAAGGAAAAACAACAATTAAAAATCTCTTAACATAAGGGAAAAGCTTAATGTTACCAGAGACTAAGGGTCTCCAAGAGTCTAACACCGAACATTGTAGGTCTAAAAGAGAAGGAAAGTAACCACTAAATATGCAAACCAAACCACAACGTTGCTAGAAGTCCACTTTATCAACCACATCAAGGCCACAAGCTACCACAGGTGACATCTTAGCACAAGAAAGGGGTCTAGGTTTTCTCTTTGAGAAGGAAGAAGTAGCAGATCTAGAAACTTTAGTAAAGCTACATCCATCAACAGGAGCCTTTGGGGGAGAAACCCCTTCGTTCATAGTCCTGGAAGACTCAGGAACTTTCCCACATTGGCAATACTAGAGTCGGACAGAGAAGACACCAACACCGACTCCTTGAAAGCCACACATAAAGACTCCATCCCTATAATCAAGGCAGGTGGAATAGGGCAAGAACTCCACTGCCCACTAGAAACAATATATGGTCTAGGGTTCTCAGACAAGGAAATCACCCTTGAACCACCTATAGGAGTACAGGTTGGTAAGGAGACTTCAACTATAGTTGGCTAGGTGACACACGAAAAATTTAAAAAAATTTGGGTGGGAGCAAACTTTGAAGCATATGCATATGCAAAGCCAAAGTCGAATGTGATCATTGTCAAATTGGGTGCACATGTCAATTTCCATAAAAGAAAAAGTAAACTACCCTAGTAACATAGGTCTTCTTTGATGGTGATAAAAAGGGATAAAATGTCATGCCCAAAACTAGGGCAAAACACACAGACAATTTTAAAAAAAATATATATAAAGATAGAAGAACAACTATGATGGCACAATATACTGAAAGCATTGAGGAAAGGTGAGAACATGGTGAAGTTTCTTTTTGAGCTGAAAGGTCTAGTCATAGATTGAGCTGGGGTTATCAACAAAGGTGGATGCAAAGTTGGTATTCCATCTCGATAGATGGTAAAAGATTCTACAGTTTAGTACTATAGGGACACAGGGGTATACTAACTCCATTAATGGTTCATCTATCAATCCAACTTATTAATCCTATTCAATGTCATTACATTCCTTAAACATTCCTGATTAAACAAGGTCCTCATAGTTACTATAATCTTTTCCAATTACATTGTGAAAGGGATACATTTAACTTGTTTGAGGAACTATCCAAACTTTCCAATTCACTGATAGTAATATTAATTAAATCCTAAACTTCATTTGCTCACACATCTTTAATAATAACAATTAATTAATTACAAAGAGAAATATTCCATGATTCTAAAGAACACTTAATTTAACATATTAACCTAGCCCATTAATACTTCTTTATTCAGATTTTACCCTTTATAATAATTTCATGAAAACACATAACAGTGACAAACATTATCGAAGTAAATACAATTAATAAATATAAACTATACAATTTTAAATAATCAAATAAATCTATTACTCTAATAGGCTAATCAATTTCAACTAATAACGTGATGTTATTATACTATTACACTAACTAGGCAAACAATAAAAAAATATAAGTCCATTAACCTATTAGAAAAACTATACATTTTACATAAAGATTAAATCTATTAATGTTATAATTAAACTATACCATTTAAATAAAAAGTATATCTATAAAAAAAACTATACAATTTAAAATAAAGCAATAAAGAAAGTAAATCTAATTAACTAACTTAAACTAACTTAATATCCACTAACTATCCTACTAACTACCTACTAACCATCCTACTCATCTACCCTACCCTAACCTACCATCCTACTCATCTACCCTATCCCATCACCCTTTCCTTCTCCTTGGCTCACGTGCCAAGTGGGTGATGAGATCAAACAAAAGTCAAAGGGGAGGGGTCAAATTCCTAAGCAAAGGGATTCCAAGCAAGTTTAAACTTGGGGCCCACCAACTGTTTTGCTTTAAAATGTAGCCCCCAAACCTTAGCTTATAAAGCAAGGCATAAAACTCACGCATGGTAAGGAGGAAATGAATTCCAAGTGAGTGGGTGGGTGGCGCAGGAAGCAAGGAGGTGGTGCCCAAATCCATGCCATTCCTTGGTCATTATTTTCTAAAGACAAGTCACTTCGCCAAGTAAGGTGGGAAAGAGGGATGTGGGGCCCACTAACAAAAGGGTAAGTGATTTAATATAAAATTTATTACTTTCTTTTTTTTTTTTATTATACATTTAGTTTATTAAAAAGGTGACAAGTTGCTAACTTAATAGGTAGTTTAGTTTAATCCTAATTTATGAAGGGTTTATTACTCTAACCCCAAATTTAGAGGGGTATCCTAGGGGGAATATTCTCTATGGTAAACTTGGGAATTAAATCCTCTCTCATACATTTTCTAGAGAGCATTTTGCTCTCAAAATTCTGGGAAGTGTTTTTTTTTTCTCTCCTCTAACATTGCATTGCATTACATTCATTCATTTATTTTTATTTTTTTTTGGTTGTTTGAAGTTAGATGTATGCAATGTATATTCTATTAATGTAATACACAAGAGAATCATTTATAGGGTATTTGATAATGGTAAGTTGTTAATTAGTGTCCAAATTTGATAAATGAACTATTGTTACCATGTTATCCTCCAAAGTGTTTGAAATTGAAATATGGAATTCAAGATAAAGTGTTGATAATTTTGTGATAGAGATCTAGATTTCAAGGGAGGAGAAAGTATATATTTAATTTGAAATTTGCAAGACTACAATTTTAAAAGAAACAAGCAAGAAATAACTTGAAATTCATCTAAACTTTGAACACATGATTTTCTTTTATTTTCACAATGGTTACATCTTCATTTACAATATTGAAGGCTACAAAATTTAGTCCATTTTATTACAAACTTCACCTTCAACATGAAGGCAAAATACAAGAAAAGACACTACAATAGAGGAGTCTCTACTATCAAGGCAACAAGAACACCATCCAAACTCCAATTTCAAATGGCTCCAACACAAGGTTCTTCCCAAAATATGCAAAAAAAAACAACATGATACTACCATGGAGAGCTCACCTCCCATCCTTGGTCTCAAGGAGACCACCCCCGAGCTAGGAGAATCAGTAACCAACGAGTGACAATCACACTATATTCACAATACAAAACATAACAAGAAAACTCCACCCAAGGCTTGCACAATAGGATTCACCATGAACCCATAACAAGGGGTGAAGGTGGATTTCCATGTAGGAGATTGCCAATGAAATACATACAAAAACCATGCCTTTTCAAGGCTTTAATCCACATATACTCTTTTATACATTCTTCTCCTTATCTCCCCCAAATCAAGATCAATAACCTTCATTGCCATGCAAGGGCGCATACACTTTGCATCTTTTCCCTCTTCTCTCCATGAGAAGAGACTCTACACTTCCATGGAATCCAACTAACCCCTTCCCCCATACATGGCCACTTATTCCCTATCCAAGGGTGATTAATGCCATTACACCCTTCACAAAACTCCCTCAATCAAACAAGAATAAAACCATAAGCATTAAATCAAACCAAAATCTCATTCCCTTACATCACAACAACATAAAACACATAAATCACATATACAAAAGCATGAAATACATACTACTCTAATTGAAACAAAACAAGAAAGCTTCCATGGCAATGGTGGAGACCAACCTTCACAAGTGTTATAAAAAATGTTGTTTGAGAAGAGCCCAATCTATTTTTCTTCCTTCAATCCAAACCCCTACTGTCTCTAAAAGTAGAGAGTGGGTGAACACCCTCTAACTCTACAAAGGACCTCTAAAAAGGTCTACAAATCTTACCCACCCAATAATCATTAATTTCATAATTGACTCCTAAGTCCTTTTGTTGTCCTATGTCCCCTATTATAAATGCAAGATTGGAAAGGAGTGTGGGTTTGGGTAAAAGGTCAAGACTTACTCCATTTTTCGTAACATGTGAGTAATGGGTTACTAGAAGTGTTAGAAATGTTCCTAACCCATACCCCTATCACTAAGGTACTTGGATTTTCCTAAAATTGACCCTTAGGACCTCCTTTTGGCCTCTAGAAGTGACTAGAACAACATTTAAGTTTAAACAATTTAATTTGGTTCCATTTCCAATCTTAGTAGACATGTCATCACATAAACACATAAAAAGTATCAAGTGACACTGTAAAATAACATAACACAACATTGACATGTCACTAATTGCACAGAGAAAACACCTAATACATTCATACAATTTACGGTCACAAATAAAATCACTTAACAATGAGGTTTGAATTTCTTTATTAGATTCAACCTTGGCTTTATAGTTTGTACATAGGGTTGGTTACTGATTCTCCTGATAATTTCTATGGTAATTTTCCTGCACACTAAATTAAACATCAGTAGCTCAATAAAATCACATGCATATACATACATTTAATTCAAATTGCATAATTAATTGACTAAACATTCTACATTTTCACTTAATAACCTTTTTCCATTTTTGTACATGATAACTATAACCGATTACATAATCAAAATATCATAACATATTTTTCCATTTGAATTTAAAAAACTAAAATAATCATCATAATGCATGAGTATACCTAGAGAATCATAAACATCATCGCTAAGGTATACAGAATAAATGATCACATGGCGTAAATAATACTAATAATGTCTAGTCCATCAAATATAATGTCCCAAAATATCAAATCATAATGTGTCAAAATAAGTGTATCAGCTAAGCTATGATGGGTCGGGGTGAGGCCTCACATCCACCCCCACTAGGCATGAATTTCCTCCTGGAGTTCATCAAAAAGATATGGGTACTGAGATCTCATCCGTGTTGCGTCCTCCCATGAAGTCATGACCTCATCATAACAATCCCACTGGACCCTAACCTAGTCCAGCTCTCGACCTCGAAGTGCAAGGGTATGTTGGGCCAAAATACAAATGGGCTCCAGTGGTAGCTACCCATCTGACTCCACCTGCAAGGCATCCCAATCTATCATGTGAGTCTCATCATAAATATATCATCGAAGTATAGAAACATGGAACACGTCATGGATGCGTGATAGGCTAGGTGGCAAAGCTAAACGGTATGCAACTAGTCCTATCCTCTCCAAGATCTCAAATGGTCCAACGAACTGAGGTGCCAACTTAGAGCCCTTTCCAAATCGGATCAGACTCTTGTGCGGTCGCACTCTCAAGAAGACTCTATCTCCAACCTTATACTCTCTATCAATCCTCTTCGCGTCTGCATATTTCTTTTATCTATCTTGTGCCTCTCTAAGATGTTGTCGAATCAGATCCACCTGCTACTCCATCTCTCTAACTAACTGAGGGCCAATAGATACTCTATCCTCAATCTTGTCCCAACTTAAGGGTGTTCTGCAAGGTCTACCATACAAGGCCTGATAAGGTGGCATCCCTATAGATGAATGGTGCCCATTATTATAGGAAAACTTTACCAGATGTAGGTATTCCTCCCACTTGACCTGATGGTCCATCACATACATGCACAGCATATCCTCCAATACCTAATTAACCCTCTTGGTCTGACCATCTTTTCGAGGGTGATACGTTGTACTAAAATTGAGCCTAGTGCCCAATGTTGTCTATAACTCTCTCTAAAAGGCTGATGTGAACAATGAGTCTCTATCAGAGATGATCTTATGGGAATGCCATGAAGTCTGACAATATCCTACAAGAACACCTAAGCTACATCTCGTGATGTGAATGTAGTACGCACAGGTGAGAAGTGGGCAACCTTGGTCAACGTGTTGACTGTCACCAAGATGGCATCATGGTAGCGAGAAGACATGGGGAGACCAACAATGAAGTCCATAGATATAGTATCCCACTTCCACTCAGCAATCTCATGTGGTTGTAGAAGCCCACCAGGGTGGCGGTGCTCTACCTTCACCCTCTAGCACTCTAGGCATCTCGCAACAATACTAGCAGTCTACAGTCTCATGCCTGGCCAATGGTACAACTATCTCAAATCTGCATGTAACTTCTTAACATCGGGATGTGTTGCATAAGGTGCTTTGTGTGCCTCAAGTACAATGAACTCACGCAAATCCCCAATGGAAGGTACATAAATATGCCCTCTATGACGTAGTAGTCCATCATACTCCAAAGAATACTCTGAGTACTTCCCTCCTAAGGGTATCTGTGAATGCACTAACTAAAAAACCTCTGCATAAAAGGAATCCTTGGGAAAATGGCGTATGATATGCTCTCTCAAATCAGTACAAGTAGTCGCAGATGAAAGCTCATGGCATCTCCTACTCAAGGCATCTACAACCACATTCTCCTTCCCTTTGATGTAATGAACATCAAAATCATACTCACATAGGAACTCCATCCACCTTCTCTGCCTAGCATTAAGGTTCGACTAAGTGAAAGTATACTGCAAGCTCTGGTGGTCAGAATGAAGCTTGAATCTATGACCTAGAAGGAAGTGTCACCACCTCACTAAAGCATGAACTATTGCAAAAAGCTCTAGGTCATGAGTAGGGTAATTAATCTCATGAGTCTTCAATTTCCTAGACTTATAGGAGATAGGTCATCCCTCCTACATAAGGACTACCCCTATGCCATCCAATGATGCATCTGTGCATACTACAAAATCTGTTGTTGGGTCTGGCACTGCAAGTATCGATGCACTCATGAGGGCTCTCTTGAGCTCCTGAAAGGCTCTCTCACACTTCTTTGTCCACTCATACTGCTTTCTATTTCTCTGAAGGGAGGTGATGGGGTGTGCCAATCTAGAAAATCCTACAATAAAGCGTCTGTAATATCCTGCTAACCCCATAAAAATCCTCACCTTAGTGACACTGGTGGGTGCTAGCCAATCCATGATGGCTCGGATCTTCAATGGATCTACAGAGATCCCATCATTGGATATAACATGACCCAAGTAATGTACCTCTGGTCGAAAGAATGCACACTTTGACAAGCTGCCAAACAATTGGTTCTCTCTCAACTTTGCAAAACCTGCCTCAAGTGCTCCTCATGCTCCTTCTCATTATGAGGATATATCAAAATATCATCTAGGAACACAACTACAAACTTATCCAAGAAGGTGCTAAATACTCCATTCATGAGACTCATGAAAACCATTGGAGCATTCGTGAGGCCAAATGGTACCACGGTGAACTCATAGTGACCATACCTCGTATGAAATGCAGTCTTGTGGATATCACTCTCCACAATTCTCAACTGATGATAACCTGACTTTGGATCAATCTTCAAAAACACTCGAGCACCTTGTAATTGATCAAAGAGGTCATCAATCCTAGGAAATGGGTATCATTTCTTAATAGTTACTTTGTTCAACTGTCGATAATCAATGCACAACCTAAGTGATCCATCCTTCTTCTTCACGAAGATCATTGGTACACCCCAAGGTGACACATTAGGTTGAATATGCCCTCTCTCCAAGAGCTCCTCCAGCTGAATCTTGAGCTCATTAAGCCCATGGGTAGTCATCCTATATGGTGCTCTCGATACTGGTTCAGCTCCTGGCACAAGGTCTATGTGAAAATCCATTGCTTTAGGTGGAGGCATACAAGGGAGCTCTGAAGGAAATACAACTTCAAACTCCTGTAGGATAGGAAAATCATTGAGGGATGGCTCCCTCTCTGAATCCTCCTCTTTTTCACTAATGGTGATAGCAAATAGCTGACATCCCTTTCGCACGCACTGCCTAAGCTACATAGCGGAAATAATGTGAAGAGATACGGGTCTCTGCACTCTGGAGATCACCCTAGGAATATTGTGCTCATCCACACATTCTACCCTCTTCTGTCGACAATCCATATTGGCGTTGTGGGCATAAAGCCAATCCATGCCAAGGACCACATCATATGAACCTAGAGGGGTAATGCATAAATTAGAGGTCCTGGCTACATCTCCAATCTGAATCTAACAATTTCAGACCATGGAACTAACTGACACCCTGGCTCCTAAGGCTAACTCTACCTCCCAACTAACATCCTATCTAACTGCCACTAGCCCACAACACTCCACTACATATGGAGATATAAAGGAGTCAGTAGCTCCATAATCAAATAAAATAGTAACCATACTACCTTGTAGCATACCTACGGCCTCAATAATTGTAGCTTGATGCTCGGCTTGGCGGTTATCAACCGATGCAAAAACTCTATGGGCTCTACCCATGTCTCCAATCGTAGGCTCTGAAGTAGCTCCTCTCTAACCACCAAGTGACTATCCCTGTGGGCACTATATGACCCATGCCACCGCAAGTGTAACATGGTGCTTTGGTCTGAATCTGCACTCCCTGTGATCTAGACTGTTGTCATCCTACGGTCCTGCTGGAATTACTATAACCGCCCCTAGAGGACTGTTGAGTCCTAGCTGGCTGTGCCTGAGGGGTCGATGTCCTCTCATCATGTTTAGGACCCTGAGACTACCATTTTTTGGGCTTAGAGCCTTGATAACCCTGTGAAGGCCTCTGTCTAGACTCCTGTTGAGATCTCTACTGTTGAGACTGTTGACCCTTAAAGGATCCTACTGAGTGATTTTGGTTCCCTTTCCAAGGGGGTCTCTGTTGTCCCGCCTGCTAGGAAGAGGGGTTTCAGTGTTGAGACCAATCTTGCGACTCCTATCTAGTACGGATATCCTCGACTACAAGTGTCGTCTCAACTATCTCTCTGAATATGGTAGGAAAGGCTAGGTGTATTGTACCCTGAAGGGACATATTGAGGCCCTTAATGAAATGATGGATATGCAGTTTCTTATCCTTCATATAATCAACATATGGAAGGAGCTCGAGAAACTGAATCTCATACTGGGTCACTATGAGACCTCTCTGCTAGAGATCATGGAACTCCTCTATTTGTCTCTGTCTGAAATGCTCGGAGAGATATCTCTCTCGGAAGTGGGCCACAAATGTCTCCCAAGTGAGTGTGGCAATACTCACCCCACCTATGGACTCCTCCTGCTCCCACCAAGTGGAGGCTTTCTCCCAAAGAATATGGACTGCAAGTCACGCCTTTAGATTACTCCCATAAGGGCGCAATCCAAAGCATCATTGTAAGCTCTGTAACCAGGCCTCTACTACTGACCCATCAGTGGATCCCAAAAACAAGGGTGGCTGGAGTCGCAATAACTCTCGGATCTCATTTCCAACATCTCTAGGGGGTCCCTCTCTGGCACGTATCTCATGCTCGCATGGTAATACAATCCTATGAATCAACTCACCCTCATGATCACCATGACTCTCAACAGACCTGGGTGGGGGACTCCTACTCCTTTCTCTACTAACTGCTCTATCATCTTCTAGAATTTGTGCTTCCCTTTCAGGAATTTGCTACTGGGTTATGGGTTGTAGCCTCTGTTGAATTACCCCAATCAGATTTCGGACGACGTCCAAAATATCCTGGTTAGGGTTCTAAGGTGGTGGAGGTGGTGGTGGTGGAGGTACATCCCCCTGTTCTACCTCAACATGGGGAACTCTATGACCTCTGCCCCATTGGCCATCTCGTGTGACGGCAGGCATCCTACACAATAATTTAAGTTTGAAATGAGTTGAAACATAATGGTTTAGGTTCCTAGTGTCGAAACATGGCTCTGATACCAAAATGCCATGCCCAAAAACTAGGGCAAAATACACAGACAAAATTTAAAAAAAAAAAAAACATAAAAACAGAATAACAACTATGATGGCACAATATATTGAAAGCATTGAGGAAAGGTGACAACATGGTGAAGTTTCTTTTCGAGCTGAAAGGTCTAGTCATAGATTGAGCTAGGGTTATCAACAAAGGCGGATGCAGAGTCGGTATTCCATCTCGATAGATGGTAAGAGATTCTACGGTTTAGTACTATAGGGACACAGGGGTATACTAACTCCATTAATGGTTCATCTAGCAATCCAAATTATTAATCCTATTCAATGTCATTACATTCCTTAAACATTCCTGATTAAACAAGGTCCTCATAATTACTATAATCTTTTCCAATTACATTGTGTAAGGGATACATTTAACTTGTTTGAGGAACTATCCAAACTTTTCAATTCATTGATATTAATATTAATTAAATCCTAAACTTCATTTGTTCACACATCTTTAATAATAACAATTACTTAATTACAAGGAGAAATATTCCATGATTCTAAAGAACACTTAATTTAACATATTAACCTATCCCATTAATACTTCTTTATTCAGATTTTACCCTTTTTAACAATTTCATGAAAACACATAACAGTGATAAACGTTATCGAAGTAAATACCATTAATAAATATAAACTATACAATTTTAAATAATCGAATAAATCTATTACTCTAATAGGCTAATCAATTTCAACTAATAACGTGATGTTATTATACTATTACACTAACTAGGCAAACAATAAAAAATAATAAGTCCATTAACCTATTAGAAAAACTATACATTTTATATAAAGAGTAAATCTATTAATCTAATAATTAAACTATACCATTTAAATAAAAAGAATATCTATAAAAAAAAACTATACAATTTAAAATAAAGCAATAAAGAAAGTAAATCTAATTAACTAACTTAATATCCACTAACTATACTACTAACTATCCTACTAACTACCTACTAACCATCCTACTCATCTACCCTACCCTACCCTACCCTACCATCCTACTCATCTACCCTATCCCATCACCCTTTCCTTCTCCTTGGCTCACGTGCCAAGTGGGTGATGAGATCAAACAAAATTCAAAGGGAAGGGGTCGAATTTCTAAGCAAAGGGATTCCAAGCAAGTTTAAACTTGGGGCCCACCAACTATTTTGTTTTAAAATGTAGCCCCCAAACCTTAGCTTATAAAGCAAGGCATAAAACTCACGCATGGTAAGGAGGAAATGAATGCCAAGTGGGTGGGTGGATGGGTGGGTGGTGCAGGAAGCAAGGAGGTGGCGCCCAAACCCATGCCATTCCTTGGTCATTATTTTCTAAAGACAAGTCACTTCACCAAGTAAGGTGGGAAAGAGGGATGTGGGGCCCACTGAAAAAAGGGTAAGTGATTTAATATCAAATTTCTTACTTTCTTTTTTTATATTAGACATTTAGTTTATTAAAAAGGTGACCAGTTGCTAACTTAATAGGTAGTTTAGTTTAATCCTAATTTATGAAGAGTTTAATACTCTAACCCCAAATTTAGAAGGGTATCCTAGGGGGAATATTCTCTGTGGTAAACTTGGGAATTAAATCCTCTCTCATACATTTTCTAGAGAGCATTTTGCTCTCAAAATTCTGGGAAGTGTTTTTTTTTCTCTCCTCTATCATTGCATTGCATTACATTCATTCATTTATTTTTATTTTTTTTGGTTGTTTGAAGTTAGATGTATGCATTGTATATTCTATTAATGCAATACACAAGAGAATCGTTTATAGGGTATTTGATAATGGTAAGATTTTAATTAGTGTCCAAATTTGATAAATGAACTATTGTTACCATGTTATCCTCCAAAGTGTTTGAAATTGAAATATGGAATTCAAGATAAAGTGTTGATAATTTTTTGATAGAGATCTAAATTGCAAGGGAGGAGAAAGCATATATTTAATTTGAAATTTGCAAGACTACAATTTTAAAAGAAACAAGCAAGAAATAACTTGAAATTCATATAAACTTTGAACACGTGATTTTCTTTCATTTTCACAATGGTTACATCTTCATTTACAATATTGAAGGCTACGAAATTTAGTCCATTCTATTACAAACTTCACCTTCAACATGAAGGCACAATACAAGAAAAGACACTACAATGTGTTAGGAACAAGGTGTCTCAACCTTGGATAATTCCTATTCTTATTATTTGTTTTGTAAAATGTATTTCTTGCAAATAATGTTGATGTGTCGGCATCTTGAATTGTGTGTAAGGAGATCATGGCTAAAATGGTTATGACGGATTCCTATGACACGTAAGAGCTATGTCAGGAAGATTCAATGACAGGTGAAGACATGTGGAAACTGATAAATTTGAGTACTGTACACTCTTCCCCAATCGTGGGGTTCGGGGCATCGCCCTGAAAAAAAATTTGGGTTTTCTATTTTCTCGGAGAATGGTAAAACCCTACTACGGTTATCTTTGGGAGTAGCCCTAAAAAGTGAAGCGCATGATATAAGTGTTTTTTAGGGTTGCAAAGAACGGTGTTGCGATTGTATTGTTGGAACGTTTTATGCTGCCATGATTTGTCTTCAAGGGTTTTGAAATCTTCTGAAAGAACTTGCATTGCAAGTGTATTGTAAGTTGTAATAGTGTTGATCAATACATTGTGCAAGTTTTGGAGTGCTGGGGTTTTTACCGAAAGGTTTCCCCAGGGTATATCATTGTGTCATTCTCTATTTTTCTGTATGCATGGTATGTGGTTGCAATATCTTTGTTAAA
>MU226576.1:1632193-1645805 GCA_018584345.1 Thuja plicata | reverse complement strand
ACACATAACAAGTGTCAAGTGACACTATAAAATAACATAACACAACATTGACATGTCACTAATTGCACAGAGAAAACACCTAATACATTCATACAATTTACGGTCACAAATAAAATCACTTAACAACGAGATTCAAATCTCTTTATTAGATTCAACCTTGGCTTTACAATTTGTACATAGGGTTGGTTACTGATTCTCCTAATAATTTTCATGGTGATTTTCCTGCACACTAAATTAAACATCAGTAGCTCAATAAAATCACATGCATATACATACATTTAAATCAAATTGCATAATTAATTGACTAAACATTTTACATTTTCACTTAATAACCTTTTTCCATTTCTGTACCTGATAACTATAACCGATTACATAATCAAAATATCATAACATATTTTTCCATTTGAATTTAAAATACTGAAATAATCATCATACCTAGAGCATTATAAACATCATCGACAAGGTATACAAAAGAAAACATCACATGGCATAAATAATACTAATAATGTCTAGTCCATCAGATATAATGTCCCAAAATAGCGAATCATAATGAGTCAAAATAAGTGTATTAGCTGAGCTATGATATGTCGGGGTGAGGCCTCACATAAAAATATATGCCAACATGAAGATCATGCATTCTAGACCACATGAAATTCATCTAGTCATAACTTATAATCCCAGTGTCTTTGAAAATATGTCATGAGGTCCTATAAAAATTTATTAGAGCCCAAGTCTTCTCAAATTAGCCTCTCCCAAAGTTCATTAAATAGTGTTTGTAGATCTTATATAACACAATGAGTTTACAAGTGGAAAAATAAAAAATAGAAGAATTTAAAATATGTCTGTAAGAATTAAAAATGCTCAACTGAATTACTAATGCTTCAATTTTTTATATTATGCATATTAGGACTTACATTCAAGATTTAGCTACTAGGTGGCGTCAGTGGCATGCACGTTCCCCCTCAATGACATCACCTAAGGCCAAAAATTGATATGAATTTGGAGCATATAATGTGTAAAGGTCTTATGCCTGCATCCAGGATTTAGCCACTAGGTGGTGTCATGCACAATCCTTGTGAATGGCATCACCTTAAAGAAAATTGCTACATAGAGGTTTTAATATATGATAGTTAAGATTCCAACTTATTTCTTTTTTATCACAATATGCTTTCACTTCAATAGAATTGGAGAGAAAATTATGATAGATGAAATACTTTTTTTTAAGTAAGGTGCCCATGATCGTTAATGTATTCTTCTGTATTTGGAAATGAGATTCTTTGGTAATAGAAAGATAACTTCAAGTATCATATAGGTGGTACTTTTATATGTATTCAACTGGGACTCTTCCTTAAATCTTAAAAAGATATGTTGATTCTTCAAGGGCTACTTTTGTATTACACCCTTTTGATTAAAAAAATAGAAGATATCTTCTTGAAGCTAGTGCACAATCCATGTAATAGCACTTGCACCATTTTATTTGAAGACATGTGTCATGGTAGATTTCTTATAAACATCACCACAACAGTCAATAATATAATAATCATGAAAATTTGATTCACGGTGTAGGAATAATAAAGACCGCGAAGAATTTTATGTATTTTTTATTTTCAATGAGCATTAGTATTTTGCATAGTCAATGTGATTATAGGTTAAATGATGATCATTAGTAAAAAGATTATATGATATTTTCATGAACATAAGCAAGAATAAATTTTCACAGTCCTTTAAAAAAAGGCATGCTACTAACATATAGTAATGATCCATAAAAAATAATGCTACTAACATAATGTATTAATCCATAATTCAATGAGCTATGATGTTGACAAAACAATTTTAATTGGTACAGTCTTGTGGCTTGATGCATTCATTTGTATATAGTGTGATAGTCCTTCTATATAGCTAAAGTGATATTTAGACTCTACACTTAAATCATTAGAATCTATAGTGAAGAGGTATATTATAGCCAATTATAATGGTCATGCATTCTAGATACCTAAGTATACTCTTACCTCAAAGAGAAAGTTGCATGCTGGGAAGATAATGCTATGGAACCAATGCATATGCCATACTTGTGAGAAAGGTCCACAATGTACATAAAAAGAAAATTCTTATACAAGGTTTACAAATTGATTTTTGTGAACATTGTATCTATGGAAAATAAAATCGTGTTTAGTGTTATTTTAATTTTCATAAATATGTTGAGTTTTTATTCTTTTATTCATTTTGACATGTATTTGATCTCATCAATGTTCTTTGTCAAAACATTTGTATTATGTATAATTTATTGATGATTATTCTAAGAGAGCATGAGTATATTTTCTCAAGAGCAAATATAAGGTCTTTAGTCAATTTAGGGAGTTTAAAGTTCTCTTAGAAACAAAATAGATGGAAATGTCAAGGTATTTTTGACGTGACTAGTGACACCAGTGTGACATGCCCTCTGTGCCCACGTGAAACGCTTTTGACACAGAGCTATGAATCGGTGAGACCACAATTGGGGGACCTCATCCCCTTTTAACAAAGTTGATTGAGGCTCAAACCTGCGAGCACATTGGATTAGCAAATGCACAAGCCCGCAATCACAATGTCCTAGCAGGGGTTTGAACCTGTGGGTACAACAACAACAACACCACTTAACCAAAACACTAAGTGGCGAGCCCCAAGAAATATTAAGGTGTTGAAAATTAACAACGGTGAGTATTTTTTTGTAGAGCTATCGAGACTCTTTAAGGAGGACGACATTGAAAGGCATGAGACAAATATATGCACCTCTCAACATTACTCTAGGAATGTGCTCAATGGATCTTTATGATTTTGGTTGCAAGGCATATGGTCATGTACCTAAGAAAAAGAAATCACATTTAAATAACAAGTTTGTTAAATGTATTTTCATTGGCTATGGTGTTAGTGTGAAAGGATACAATCTTTGAGATCATGTAGATGAAAGTTATATATCGTCAAAATTTAATAGTTGGGGAGATCAAACATTCTTCTACAAGTGAGTGGCCAAAGGAGGATGTGAAGTTAGGTGTATGGCTACAATTAAAGACCAAGAATAATACACCAAACAATGAAGTAGAGTTTCATGATGGATCTAATAAGATGGAGAACTCAAGTTAGGAAGAATATATATACATAACCTCTGCATTAAATTGTGTCAGGGTCCACTGTACAAAAGAGACAATTAGATAAGTATACTTTTCTGAATTTTAGGTGTTGAGAGAATGGGCGTGAAGACAACTTTCTTCCATGATGATTGGGAAAAGATCACCATATTGCAATTAGAGGACTACATTGTGGAGGGTGAGGAAAATTTGGTTTTCAATTGAATAAATTCTAATAATGCTTTAGAAAAGTCGCTTGAATGTGGTATAAATTGTTTGATCCATATGTTTTGAAGTTAGAGTTTAGTAGGTCTAGGTTAAATGACTAATTTCATTAGAAAAAAAGGGGTGATCATTTTATTATTATAACTATGAATCTCAATGATGTTATTGGGTAGTGGCGAGGAAATGATTAGGGACTTAAATCTCAACTTTCTTTACATTTTAAAATGAAAGACTTAGGAGCTTCCAAGTTCATTTTAGGGGAGAAGATTAGATGGGGTAGAACTAACATGAAACTTTGGATTAGCAAAGGAAGTGTGTTGAGTCTATTTAGCAATGTTTTAGCATGACCAACAATAAATCATTGAGATTTCATATTTCTATGGGAGAAAAACTTTCAATTGAGAAATGCCCTTGACACCCACATAGATGGAGGATATGAGTTCAATACTCTATGCTAGTGAAATTGGGAACCTATTTATGTTGTGGTCTACACCAAACTAAAAATTTCCCAAGAAGTAATTCTTGACCTATTCAATGACCAATCATGGATGGGAGCATTAGGTTACATTAAAGAGGGTTGAGAGGTACTTTTGACTACTGAATATGTATCACAATGATATCATAGATTATTAAAACTTGGTGGATATTTATGGATGTGTGGAATTTTCAAGACAAGGGATGTTGAAAGGTCTATCAATAGCTATATAATTAGCTTATTTAGTGTAGTGAGTTGGATGAGCAAGTGATAGGTTTTGGTCACTTTATCCACAACATAGATAGAGTATGTGTTAACTACTTGTGCCTAAAAGGATGGCATTTGACTTATAGAGCTATGTTGAGATGTGAGGATAAATAAAAAAGAGGTTAAAGTTCACTAAGACAATTATATGGAAATATTTTTGGAAAAGAACCTAACGTTTCATGCACAAACAAAGCATATTGATGTCTAGTACCTATTTTGAAAAATATGATCGAGATGGAGGTTTCATAATGAATTTCCAAGTACATTTATGCGATCAAAATTACATTTCTTGTTTGAAGACTTTTTTTAGATTATTTTGTAACTAATATTGTTGATGATTATTACATTGGTTCAAAATTTTGAGGCTAATTTTTTCCCAAATGAATTTTCCTAGGATAAATCAATGTGTAATGATTCTATTTTGTGTTCATATTCTTTCTTGCAACATTATATATTATTTTGTGTTGTTATGGTTGGGGATATGCCATGGACTCAATCACTGGATTATGAGGGCCTCCCCTTTCAATGTTGTTGATGTTTCTCTACTGGTCACTTGGCAACATATTCTTCTCTCTCGCGACGTAAAGGTGTTGTCACTTGGTGGAACGATGCTAATGATGATCATTTGACTATCTTGGTTGTTGATTCTTCTATTGATGACTCTTCACAAGGTGATGATGACTCCCCTCAAGATGATCCTCCTGCAACTGATCTAGCCTCCTCAGACCCGGTGGATCCTACTCCACCTCTTACTGTTGGTGCACCCCCTCTAGCCACGTGGACCTTTCTTTGACTAATCCTCTTTCTCTACTCTAACCTTTGGTTGATAATGTGTTGACTTGCCAGCACTCGGCCCCGTTTGTTGATAGTCTCACAATGAGGTTCTCTCTCACGACATAAAGGTGTTGCCACTTGGTGGAACGATGCTAATGATGATTATTTGACTGTCTTGGTTGTTGATTCTTCTATTGATGACTCTTCACAAGGTGATGATGACTCCCCTCAAGATGATCCTCCTGCAACTAATCTAGCCTCCTCAGACCCGATGGATCCTACTCCACCTCTTACTATTGGTACAACCCCCTCTAGCCACGTGGACCTTTCTTTGACTAAACCTCTTGCTCTACTCCAACCTTTGGCTGACAAGGTGTTGACTTGCCAGCACTCGGCCCCATGTGTTGACAGTCTCACACTGAGGGTTCCACCACTTGCTCCCCCTTGCGGTGGGAATCCTAGTGATGGTATTTGCCTAAATGGTTGTCTGTAAGCATAGGAAAAATAATTCTCCAAATTCTCATTCTCCTCCCCACGTTGAGAGTGAGTTGTTTACCCACTCTTGAAGTGGGTTACTAGTTGTACAGCTAGTGCGTTGTTGATGGTCCATTTTGACCATGTTGTAAATGGCCTTTTTGGTCTATCTTTGTAAGGGCCAGTACCTTTGTTTTGCTACTTTTTAATATCAAAAGCATTATATAATATTTTCTACACATTTCTCTCCTCCTAGATCAGCATAGAAGGAACTTCTACATCTTAACGTTCATTTTCAGGGGGGGAATGGGGTGAGCTAACAATTTAAAGTTGAACAACATTTTACTAGAAGTGTGTCTCTTATGTAATAAGCATTTAGAATAAAGTGTTTATCTTCACATGTATAGGTAGTGCAATAAAACAATCGATCTTTCAGAGAATGTTGAAATTCATTACTTACCTTTCTAAAAAATGATCAATGATAAACTAGATGAATGGTGATCCTAACTTTCTCACCATCTCCTTAGGATCTCTTTTCTATAGTTTGTGAAAATAACTAAATTTTATTTTGGGTATTATTAGGTGCCTCAAAATTTGTATGTAGCATTTGAGGGGCATGTCCCTCATGTTGCATTTATTTCATATTGTCCATAATACATGTGGAAGGTGCAACACAAAGTTGGAGCATGTGAAAGGTTGGTTAAGAAGATATCTCTTGTCCCTTCCCTTTTTTAGTTGTGATGTGAATTTAGCTAGGTTTCCTGCAAGAGTGAGAGTGGATTATTTTTCATCATAGAATGCAATGTGGTCACTCCAATAACTAGACATATGGAGGCATGGTTTCTAATCATCCCCTATGAAAGAATTTTGTCAACCCCGATGTCGATACCCTTAAATCTGTGAAGTCAATTCTTGAGTTGGAAACTGGGAAATACTAGGAAGGTAAGGATCATTTTTTTTTGGATGATTTCAATGCTAGACTGGATGTTAGGACTCCAAACAATAAGGTTATGGATTGAATATTGAGTAATTTTTTTGGGAGTGAAGAATGTATTCCTCCCTGATAGTTCAAAGAGAGATTCCCAAATGCAAAACAAAGGCTTCTTCAAGGAAATAATGGAAGAGGTGGTGATTCTACATAGAGAAAATCTAGTTATATACTCCTCGAAAGATGGAGAAGTTGTGTGTAATCCTCTAGGATGGTTGCTTGGTGGTTTTAAGCAATTCCACCTTGCTAGGTCTCTCTAAAATAATATAACATGTGCTAAGAAAAAATCTTTCTAGAGATGAGTGTCTAACCTCATGTTCCCCTGCAGCTTCTTAAGTACATTTTCTACTTAAATTTAAGTAGTTAAGTGTTCCCATGGAAATTTTAAAAATGTGAAAAAATGATAATTTAGAATCTTCTACTATTTTAGTAGAGCAGCTACTATTTAAGAATTGAAAATAAGCTATGGGAATAAATGAATTGCAAAAAAACATCACGTGTCTCCACAAATATTTTCCCCTCCTTTTTTTAAAGATTTTACTTTTATTTTTTTCTTAAATTTTAAGTGTACAAATTATTATTAAATTTATTAATACAAATTTCAAATTTTCTGCTAAAAAATAAGCAAAAAATAAATATCCATGGGGCCGTTGGCTCCACAAATATCTCCTAACAATGTTGAGTAGCTAGCCAAAATAAGCTAAGCAAGTGACATAGGACAATGCTATGAAGCTTGTTGCATACATGGGAGATACAAGCGTGGTTGCAAATCCAAGTCCCTTTGCCCTCTACAAGTAGTAAGGGTGGGGTCCCATGGAGGGGGGCTTCCTAAAAGAAATGAGTTGATGATACTGAGATTTTTTAAGATTATTTTAAAGTAGATGGTCCCATGAATTTTTCAATTCAATATTATGCTTAAAAATTTAACCTTAATAATTTATGGAAGTTGGTCTCGTGGATTATATTATTTAGCCTGTTGTGTAATAAATAAAAAATAATTTTAAACAAGTGAGATGATTGACAAGTGGTAGAAAAAAGCCTAAACTTGTGGTGCAATTTCTAGCCCCCACCTTTTCAACCTAGTCAAATTTGCAGTCTTAAAAAGTAAGGGCCATGTTTTTTCAAAAAAGGTTTTAATTAATCCTGTAACAATTTTTATTTTTGAAACATTGGACCTCTAAATCCTAATAGATCCTTAATCCCTCCATAAGACCCCACCCTAAACTTCTATTTTTGCTCCGTAGGACCTCTAAACCCTTAAAAATAGATCCTTAATCCCTCCATAAGACCCCACCCTAAGGTTGCGGCTGCGGGTTTCAAATTTATTGTGTCCATGGACTTCACAAGGGAGCGAGATTTCATGGCGTACTGAGCTTCTTTTTTAATCTTTTGCAGGTCTGAATTCTAAATAGTTGCTCCATGTTCTGTAGAACCAGGGATTTTGTTAGGTTGGTGGTCAACATTTACTACTTTGATCCCCTATTTATACACCTTTTCGAAAGTAACCTATTATGGCTGAATGGGGGTGGGGGGATTTTTGTTTAGGTTGCTGGGTCATTTACGGTTTCTTTATCTGGCTTTTTTAGTGTAATATCTTTTAAGGAACCTTCAGTTTACTATATATGTGTGTGAAGATGGAATCATACTAGCCTGAATACATGTTATTAGTGCACCTAATGTAAAGGATTTGGCATGTATCGTCTTTGTGTCCTTCCTCGTATCAGAGCAAATAAAATGCACAAAAGTTCCGTTACCATGGAGTACTGCCATAACAATTTCACCCATTATTTAAATCCAATTGGGTAACAACATGCGTGCAATCTATATTCACATTTTGTCTGACAATATATTTTCAAGGACTTGTGACGACCTAACCTTGATATTTGTATGACTAAGAAAGACTCGGAGCAAACTATCAGAGTGAAATGTTCAAGGAATGATATTGTGAGGACATACACTAATCAAGATTTGCAACTTTCTTATAATCATCATACCAGTCTTGTCATAATTTATGTCAGCAACTGAAGCCATTTGGCATTGAAATAGCATGTTTTAGATTCTAAAGAGTAGTGGAAAATAGAACAGGACTGATATTTTGAGATAATGGCAAATGGTGCCCTTTAAGTTATATTTCTGGTATCACTGGCGAGCTCATAATCTATGTACATATATGTTCAGCTCAATGTGCACGTGCAATTAAGGAGAAATACAGACGGATTAACTTATTATATGAGAGGCTGCTCTTGTAGCAAAAGATAACATGGCATGATAGCAAAGAATTTATAATTGACAGAGCACAGCATTCATACCAAAATTTGCAGAGTATCTGTCTACTTGATAATTCACATGGAATAGCCACGGGGGGCATCTTCTTCTTGTTAGGCGATTTGGACTTGGTGGCAAGAATCTAACATGATATTGAATCTTACATAATTATTTAGCTGATAAATGGAGAATGCAACTTGGCTTTAGAAGTCAGATGACAGAATTTTTATCTGCTGAAATCATAAGACAGTAGCAAAATACAACTGTAAAGGAACTGGTCAAATAACCTTTTCCTCATTCCCTGTAACAAGAATGTCTCCATTCTAGGTTTCTCTGCCAGAAAAGTTTAGAAGGCTCTAAAATGATAAGGTTGGCTTAGGCAATCAATAGAATGGATTAGTTTTCTTCTAGGCCCAACAGCATGTGCTCCCATCTCTTTGAGTGTAGCCATTGTTAATTGCAAAAGGCGAAACTCGTCAACTTTCTCCCTCTGAAAAATGTCCACGAACTGTCCCAGACCTTTTGAATCAAGCCATCTTCTCAACCCTCCCGCCTTTGCCAGATTTTTTCTGAGAATCAGCATCTTTTTACTTTGATTATCTAGTACGGGAGTATTAACATAACTGGTTGAACCAAAAAAATTGCTCTCTCTAGCTGCAGTCATGCAAGCAGTATTTCCTTGGCTAATTGTCATATGCATTGCAGCAGATGAGATTCTCTCATTTAACAGGATCGTGTTGTTACTAAATATGCCTACACTTGTACACTCTAAGGATGGCATAACCCTACCATGATATTTAAGATTGTACTGTTCAACGGATTTGTTTGAAGAAAAAACTGATGGACCAGCCATTGATCTATCTAACCCTGTTAATGGTCTCTGTTGTAATTCAATATGGTCACACAGTCTAGAGTCACTGGGTACAAGTGAGTCTGGGAAATGTTGAGCAGGCTTTAATTGCTCTTGCGGGTAGACATCACTGCTTCTAATTGCCTCAGCTTCTTCAACATTCCTACAATCTCTGTCCATTTCAAATGATTTATTATCTTTAATTGGAATTCTCTGGGTCCCTGTTCCTGGTTGATCTTTTGGCTTACGTCGATTGTCCAAATCACCCTTCATTGCATTATCCATTTCACTTTCTCTTTTGTGGCATTTGTTTTTTGTTGAAATTTCAGAAGTTTGGTTCTTCTGAACTGTTTGAGAAACCTTCCCTTCTGGAACCTGCAGACTGTCCTGTAGAAGTACTTTACAAGGCTCCACTTGTGTAGGCATGGACTCTCTGTTGCTTAAGATTCGTTCATTGTCTTGATTAACACTAGAATGTGATGGAATCTTTGAGGTACCTTGCGCAGCTGCCTTAAAAGCTGCAGTTTTTTTTCTTGGAAGCGGTAGAGGTGAGGTATTTTGACTCACTTCAATATTAGTATCTTTACCTACCAGATTTCTGCCCCTTCGCCGTGATGTTACCTTTATTATTGCCTTTCTTATGTTCCTATGAGCATTTTTGGTATCAGTAGTTGAATCAATTTTGCTTCGTTTTCTTGAAATCAATCCCACATTCTGGGTATCAGCAGTTGAATCAATTCTGACTCTTTTCCGTGAAATCTGCCTGGCACCTTTAGCAGGTTCCCCAGGTATGCTTTCATTTTGTTTGATTCTTTGTACTTGGGCTGGGGCTTGAGTGGCTTTAGGCATTGGAGGAATCCAAATGATGACCCTTTGCTTTCTCACATGTACCCAAGAAGCTTCTTCATCTTGGCAGTCTATCTCCTGCCCAGGCACAGGAGAACATTTGTTCTTGCTATCTACAGCATGCGCATCTTTCTTTGCAGCTATTGCTGCAAGATGTCTCCGTTTTGTTTTAGCCATAGAAACAGGTGTGTAGAATGTGATCACTCCAACATTTTACTTCCCTGTAGTGCTGCAGCAAAAAATAATCAGATGGTCAAGAAATAAATTTAGATTTAAAGAGAAAGCAGAATCATCAAATAATTCCGACACATATTTGTTGAATTACTGTAAAAACAACAAATAATTATTTGCTTCAATCAATTCTCTGATGATGGCTACAGTAGAAAGCCCTAAATATTGGACCTTAAATTACATACACAACTTGGTCCAGAAGACTCTTACAAATAGATACTGTGGAGAAGCTATTCTCAAATAAAAAACATACAAATGTGAGCATATTTGGGCACATTTGGCATACAGTTGATGAAATATCCTAAGCTACGAAATTCGCAGAATCCACATACATACAAATTTCATAAATCAATATACAACTCTTATTAGAATTAGACAGTTGCAGACAGAATATTAATTGCATGCTTGAGTAGAACTCCCTTGCATAGTTTCACAGGAGCAAACGCCATGCTATTTATAAGAGATTTATTACAAAAGGCAACTGAACAATAATAATTGCATATCGTATCCAATCAGATTTGCAGACTTGATGTGCTCAGAAGTTTAGATAAAATACGGCTGCACTAAGACCTCTCTGTCAGACCTTGATGACTGAATGAATTCATTCTTGCCCAGCTGCAGTCCAAGTCGCCAATAAAACCAACTCTCCCAATCGCTGATACAGAAACGGACTGCTGAAATTACTTACAGAGGACCTTCTGGGGTTTCGTCTAGAGGTATGGCTTTCTCCAGGGGTCTCATCCTGAGAAAGGATGCTGCGTTCCAATTTGCAGATCATATAGAAAAGAAAATAATAACAATAACCAAGAATCCTCCTCTTCTGCATGCGATTCATTGTAAAAGACCCCAGCGCCTCAAAAAGCAGATTTTCACACATTTCTAAATTGGAAGACCACTTCCCAGGAAACATTCTAATTTGCAAAATCAGATCGATGGCCACTTAAAACTGAGCCCCCCTCCTATGACTGAAAACTAGGAACTTAAGGTGTGGCCCCATAATGAATAATTATAATAATATTTGCTGGGACTATAGCTTTTTGGCCTCTTATTTAATTAATCATTTTGTACCCTTTTTAATCCCTTGGCTCCATATTGGGGACATTACAAATCTTCCCACCTCGAGATTGCTTGCCCCAAGCAATCACCAGAATCAAATTTGATTAGGACCAAAGACACCATTTAATTCCTGGATCCCAAGGAAATCTCGGTGCATCTTCTTCGAATCTCCACTGCTCTAAACTAATGTAAGCATGATAAGACCCAAGACTATGAAGCACACTGCCATAATCCCAATATAGAAGTGCCTCAAACCACACACCACAGAAACCTGTAAGTACTCTTGTGGGTGAAGAATTGAGTCAAGGAAAGTGCAAAACCACTATTATAAGTTGGAACAATGTTTGTATATGACCCCATATGAGTATCCCTATACACAGATGAATCTAGATTAGCAGTGCCATTAAGCATAATGACTACACCAAGATCTGGTTCAAGGGTTGAAGAACTTATAATAGATGTTGAGGAAGTTGAAGAACTTAAGAAGGCACTGAATATATCAAAATCTGATTCATTAGATACCACCGAAAATGCCAACTCCCAACAATAAAGAGATGACCCATGTTTCTCCACAAAACCCAAATAGCTGCTGTCCTTGAAGTACTCCCAAAAAAATCCATGTTCAGCAATGTAGAGCAGTCATTAATCACCAAAGTATGTATTAATATTCCATGAGTTAGGATTGGAACATTTCTGCCCTTATACTCGTGCATACCGTAGATTGTAACCCAACTGAAACCTAAATATTTGTAACTCAAAACCAAGTATCTCTGTGACAACTTCTCTATACTTAGTTCATAGGCCAGCTGAGACTCTCCTTCTCCAAGTACATACCAATCAAAGGCAACTGTCTCCATAACAAGTGTCACAAGTCCTGGAATTAAGGTAGTCTCGGACTACATCAGAGAATCACCATCATGATAGGTTTGTACCTCAACACAAGTAAATTCCTTAAACTCTCCATGGTTAGCTAAGTGTCCAACCAAATTTGAACCACCCATGTCTCTATCTACACATGCATATTTCACATTGTTGTTTGGTCCATGCAATGTAGACTCAACTATCCTATCCAATTCTATGACTTGAGCTTTCAATGGGCTTTCCAAAAGAAGTAACTCCTGATCCTCATGATGTATACAAACTGAAATTTCCGAAACATACCTCTTTCCATGTCCACAAAAATCTGAATATTCTTCTGGCTTGCTCAACTCAAGAGGATCATCCCCTGTATGCTCCCCCACCATGTCTTCTTCCCTTGGAAGAAATAGTGTTTGAAGATAGGCTTCTCTTCGTTGTCTTGCTTGATCTATATGGTTGTAGCATTCCTTGACCTCCTGTAAGTGTTGTTTTGTTTGGACAGCCAACAACTCTTCCTCCCTAGCTCTTTGTAGCCATCCATCACACATACTTTGTGTCTTCTTTACATCTTTCATGCTATAATATACAAACTCAGACCTCTTCTGAGGTGGATCCCTGACGAATGCCTCATGTTTGACCCTCGAGTCTTGAGTGCCAATCTTGAAAGACTCCATAACATTATCATCTTCATGTATAAGGGCTGCCAACCCATAATTCTGCATAGGTAAGGGACTGATGTTCCAATTCAGGAGATTAGTCCTTTCATCATGCCTTTGCGTGATGTTTTCATAGATCTTGATCATCTCTCCTTTCACGAGTGACTTGTCATCCACAAGTACTGGTTCAAGAGATGTTTCCAGCTGAAATCCGAAAGTCCCACCCATCATAACCTCTGTCCCAAGGTTGCTAGTTATATCTTTGTCTTCTCTATAAACTCCACATTGGGGTCCTACCAATTCTTCATCCATGTGTCTACTAATCTTCACATTGACTTGTTGCTCTTTGGATGTGCCTGTTGTAGATGACTGAAATTTTGTTTCAAACAATGAAGTATGTGTCAAGCTCAACTCCAAGCAAAACTCATCCCCTTGATTTTCTGATTCATGAAGGGCCAGTTGAGTATCCTTCAAAAAGTCCACAGTAAGTTTATCAATTTCATTTTCTTCCCTTCTTAATGCACCTAAATATATCTCATCAAG
>MU226576.1:1603479-1623687 GCA_018584345.1 Thuja plicata | reverse complement strand
AAATTTAAATCACAAGCATAAAAGGGTCAAATTAAGGTTTAGAAGGGTCAAATTAGGTTTAGTTTGACTTTATTTATTAAAAAATAAAAAATAAAAGTCAATGTGGGCCTGTTTTTGGATGCCTAGAATTTCGATTCCAGCAGATCCTTCTGGATCCCTATGGATCCTCCCGGATTCCTCTTGGATTCCTCCAGGATTCTGGAATGGAATCCTGGTTCTCTGTGGGTTCCTCAGTTGGATTCCTCCAAGATTCTAGAATGGAATCCCGGTTCTCACTGAGGAACCCACAGAGAACCGGGATTCCATTCCAGAATCCTAGAGGAATCCAAGAGGAATCCGGGAGGAACCAGGATCTGGGAGGAACCAAAACCAGGATCCGGGCCTCAACAGAGGAATCCGATAACATAGCTATATAGTCTTTTGCTCACTGATTGTGCTTCAGTACCATGGGGATTCTATGAATGCATAACTTTGGAGGCATTCCTTTTAGATCCTTGTATGTCCATGCAAAAGAAATCTTTATATTCCAAGAAAATTTTGAACATTGCTGCTTTCAACACAAGACCCCCCAATTGTCTGTAACCATTATTACATCAACACTATCTCTTTTGCCCAAGTTTACTTTTATGGATAATTAGTTTTGATGTAATCTTAACTGTTTTAGGTCAGACACCAAAGTTCTTTTGTTTAAACTTTATTTGTTGGTTTCTCTCTCAACCTTTAATTCTTTCATCATCTACAGCATGTCCCTTCTCAACACTTGTGTTGTTCCCATTTGATCATTGCTGCTCCTATCCGAACTATCACCTGCCTCATGTTTCCTTTTAAGGTGAGAAGACATTTTATCTTCACTTTGTATTTCCATTACCCTATTATAGGCTTCTTGAAAAGCTTTATTTAATCTGTCCCATGTACTTTTGGAGGTTGGTTCAACTTCTATATACCAATCAATTGCTATACCTCTTAAAATGGCCAAAAAATACAATAGTTGGTATGCTCTATCATCTTAGCCCTTTGCTACCCAAATTGTTTGATTGGTCTTTCAATGCCTTACAGAATACTTTGATCCATTACCTGTAAATTTTGGAAGCTTTTGCCTTTATGTTGGGGCTTGATGGTGAAGTCGCCATGTATTTTCTTCTAATGCAACCTTAGTGCCTGGAACCTACTCACCAAAGAATTTTGACTTAGACATTTTGATGCTTTTGTCACACTCTAGGCCATGTGAGAATACTCAACTTGTCCAACAACTTCAGTTTTATGTGCACTTGTATTGCTTTTAAGTTCTCTTCTATACACCCTTAGTGCTAGAGTTTTTGGCTTGTTGTTTTCTCCTTCAATTAACAACTTTTCAATGCCTCGAAGGTTATTGTCATATGTTTCTCTTTCCCCATTTGTGGAGGAATCCTTGGGCTCTATTTCCCAGCTTCCCTTGTACAAATGGAACTGCCTTCACTTTTCAATTTGGTTTGACAAATCAACCCACACTTCATCTAGTAATGGTAGGTGTCTTGTTATTCCTTCCCACTCCAATTTTCTATCGTTCTTTGTAGTTTTAATATTATGATCTTTATTTTCTTGATTACAACTTCAAATCACGATTTGACTTCTACTTCTTTCTCAAGATGGACTTCAACTTTGGATTTGTATGCCTAGGCTTTCTTCAATTTCTTCTCTAAGTCATCTCTTCCCTCTTTAATCTACGATTCTTAGAGTTTGTCCCGCTTTCTATTATGTTCCTTGACCGCTCTTTGACTCTTCTTATATTTGGGTGTAAGGGCATTAATTGTGGGAACTGTGAGCCTGCACGGGTAGCGGAGTTGGCTTGGGCCATGGATTTGCTCCCCATTGGTCTTGGGATCGACTCTGAGGCTCGAGCTTACCCAATGCACGTGGTTTGCAAGCTACTCGTGCATCCCCAAGTGATTAGTCTTGCCCCAACTCACCCCTTCCCAAACCCCAACTTGGCGATCAGTGAGACCAAGGTAAGGGGGGTCGGGCATTGTGTTGGGTCGCGGGGTACCCCTAGCGCAACAAAAAAAAAATTGTGGGAACTGTGAGTCGGTTTCTGCTTCGTTTCTTTTCTTCTTGTTGGGGTCTACTCTCGTAACATTGTCTTACTTGTTGTCTATGTGCTTCCTAGTCTCTTTGAGCACACAAATCTTGAAGTACTTTAAAATTTTAAAAGGTTATGTCGGGTGTGGGAGAAGACGGCCAAAGAGTATATGTCCAACAAATAAGTTAGATTTCCATATGATCATCTTCTTTTGTTGATTGGATTCCGCTGGTTCTTCAACTAGCTGTCTCATTTACATGGCTATCTTTTGTTCTACCCAAACTTTTATAAGCAATGCTATCAAAATGTTTATTGCTAAATGAGTAAACCATCTATTGCAAAGTAACCTAATTACATACAAATAGTGATTTCATTGAGTTACATAATGATTCAATAGAGTTATAGAATAATTTCACAATTGCTTCATTTATTCATAGATGCTCTTATACAAAAACTAGAATAGCAAAACGATTCCAACATGTCCCTTTCCCTGAACACAAAAGTTCTATATAAACTCCTTGACAACTGTCAAGCAACTACAACCATCAGCAACTGCTGAAAACTATTTCTTGTTACCATGGGCAACAAGGTATCACCATACCCATCAATGATAACCAAACAATAACTAATACAAATTATACTATCTACAGGCTCTTCCAATTCATCAGAGTAGGTTCTCAAGTAATCATTTTAATCCAAGTCCTCAATGTTATCCAAGTTGAACTATAAATCTAGCTCCTCTGATGCCAAGGATGACACCTCAACGCAGTCACAAGACAAAATGGAGACCCTACTGAGGGTGTTGACAAACCAATGCTCCCTCTTTGACCCCTTTAATTGATATCCTGAACAGGTCATGTTCTCTAGCTTGGCCAAAAAAGTAAAAATTAAAATAAAAGGGCACCCTGTTCTGCCTGGGTTTGCCCTGGGTGCTGCAAAGTGCACTCGGATTTGCCTAGCTGTGCATTAGGATTCACCTGTGAAAACTTGAGAACACTTTGCAGCACCCTGTCCACGCCCCCACTGGACTAGAGTCCACACCCAGATCGGAATGAACCAGACCAGGATCCAAGGCAATTTCTAAGTGAGCCAAATACTTAGTTCATAAACAATAAGATGCTATTCTGGCAGCAAATATCACATAGAGAACCAAACAGATGCACCATGATAGAAAAAAGTCAAAGCCCTAGTAGACAACACTACTAAGTGTGTGTGTGCGTGTGCGTGTGGCCCATGCCCCGATCAGAATGAACCAGACTCAGATCCAAGGCAATTTCTAAGTGAGCCAAATACTTAGTTCATAAGCAATAAGATGATATTCTGGCAGCAAATATCACATTGAGAAACAAACGGATGCACCATGACGGAGAAAAGTCAAAAACCTAGTAGACAACACTACTAAGCAAATGTGTGTGTATGTATGTATGTATGTATACACATACATATGTATGTATGTGTGTGTAACAAGTTTCTTCCTGAAATAATCTAAGATAGGCTCAGACTAAATATGTTAAAGATGCAAATGGAAGAATACTCTCCAACAGTCCAACCAAGCTCATGCCAAGAACGATGCAAGAAAACACTCTTTTCCTGTATAGCATTGACCATACTATGAAAGGATGGAATTTTAGCTACTGTATAGCACCTGGAATACATGCACATAAGCCTTAGAAACCCATAATGAACAACATATGGTAAAGAAAAAGGCAATTATCCATATAAATAATTCATTCTAGGACCTTATTGCTTCCAATCTGAAATCCTACAGTTTAGTTATTTGTTGGCTTCTCAATGTGATTTAGAAGTCCCAACAGGAAGAATTTATCCTGCTAACTACTCAAAATTCTCTCAGCTTCCAGAAGTGATCAAGTTATATCAACAAGGATTTTTCCAACTTAATCTACAATTCCAAGAAATTATTGGACTTAGTTATTCTTCAACTTCTAAAGGTGATTAAGGAATCTTAAAAAGAGGGCTTTGTCCAATAAACTATGAATGCTACCTTTGCAGTAACTAGAGGACTTCCAAATCTTCTGCCCATGACAAAATGCCTTATATTTACTAAGAGGCGAGATTTTATAGCAATATTGCCAGTATTCCTGAAATCTGCATTCCATAGAGTAAAGCATTCTATCTGAAATAGTAATCCAAGTGGAAAAGCCACACACAAAAATGTTGAGGAGATTTCTTAATATCTCTAGTCTTCTCTTAAAAGGTAGCCTAGAAAACTTGCAAAACTGAGTTACTTGAAACTCGTCAAAAACTTCAATCTTAAAAATTGATGCCAAACACCCTTACACCAAATCACCAGCGATTAGCAATACATATCTCAACACAACATATATCATTACCTAACTGGTGGGTTAATAAAACAAAAACCGTTGAAAGGAATCCAAATACAATGTAATTGCAATGCCATCTACAATATTTGCCCAAGAAAGTAATTATCTTATCTAGGGCTTTGTGCATAAACCCTAAGTTGCCGGTACAGGCATGGGTACGAAAACTCGGTACATGGGTACAGGCAAAAAAAAAAATTGGGGTGTGGATAAGTGGGTTCGGGTACATGTGTGTGTGTATCCAAAAAGATTCATGATACAAATCTTTTTGACAAATAGCTATATTCCTAGATTCATAAGAATATAGCTATTTGTCAAAAAGATTTGTATCATGAGCTATGCTGAACCAGTAATGAAAATATTGCAAATAAATACTGTCCACTGTCAAAAATGTTACATATGAGCCATCGGAATGTACATTTGTAATTGCATTTATGAATTTATTATTTTCAAACAAATCAGAAACATTGAAAAATCTGAATACTTTTCAAGTCTCATACAAACCTAATTACACAGATCATTCACTGAGTTCAAAAAAAGGAAAAGGAAAAGGAAAATTTTAGGTGTGGATTTTTTAAAACTAAACCCAGGTACGCACTGAGTGCAACCCAAGCGCCCCGGGTTAGCTCTGGGTACACAGTCTGCATACCCACAGCACACCAGGCGTGCATACCCAGAGCCAAATGCACCTGGACCCAATTCGTGTACAGGGTGCAAACCCTGTAACTAAGCATAGTCTTGTAATATTTGAGAATATGAACATTATCAATAGGCTATAGTGTTAACTGTTAAGAAGAAACAAAATTAAAAGGACAGTTCCATAATGAATCAGAGCTTACACGGTACAATGCCTCGATAGAAACTAAAGCGATGACACATTTAGATGGAACTAAAGATGTCTCTTGTCTAAAGATAGCAAGATATCAATCAAACAATTCCACACGTGGATATTTTATTAGATAGAAAACTTAGCAGATAATATAAAATGTGATCTTTGTGCTATAACCCCTCCGTACATATAGACTGCTCATGTGACTATCCCGAGAACTGGGGTTGACAAAACACATACACTGCCATAATCACTTGTTGATATAATTAAGAGTCAATTTGTCATGCATGTACTAACCTAATAATCCCTTGCCTTTGTTTACCCTACCGACTGTAAATAGGAATATCGTTACCTGTGATTATTAATGTCTTCCCTTCCACTCCTATTAATTGTCAGAGAATCATAAAAAAAATCCCAATATTTGTCATTAATAATAGTAGATCTTTACCCAGGTGGAGAGCTTGAAGATCCAGGAACAACATAAGTAAAACTGTGCAAGTATAGCTGTTGGTTTGAGTTTGCCATTCTTCAAATTGATGAGTACAAGTTCACGAACAGGACCAATATTCACAATAAGTGTATACACAACAAATAAATGTACATAAGGAATGCATCATAAATATTATAATCAATTTAGAACAACATTTTTAAGGAAAATATGTCACCATAGATCAAAAATAAAATGATAATGAGAAAGATTCTGAAGAGCATAATCTTGGTACAAATTCCCCATCTGAATAATGTATTCAATAACTTAGTGTACATATGATGAGGCTGTAGTCAAGGCTTACTTTACAATGTGTTAAAAGTCTGCCCACAACCTAACCCAAGATTTACCAAGCCAAAGAACAAATATCAAATAAATACAATTATGAATATTAAATCCCAAGTTCCAAAATAAAAGATGTTTCAAAAAACAATTGCATTGAGAATGTTTACTGTGTTTATTATAAACTGATTGGGTACAGATTCCAGAAGGATGATTGGATAGGCAACCGGAGATAAAGCTAGAGGCACTATGATAACAAAATTGAGGCACTATTGAGCTCTATGTAGCTGTTATGAGGAGTCTGTCTTATGAAGTGAGCTCCACAACCCCACCCTCAATGCATGTCAATGACCTTTTCCACCTAGGAAATAGCCTGAGGGTTAAAAAGAAAAATGAGGAACTAAACCTAAAGTCAACTAAGTTGGTTTGTTAGGAAAATTCTTGTTTTTAATTTTAACTTTTGTGATTTTTAACTTTTTCTAGTTATTTTTGCTTTAATGCATTCGTAACTAACACATACAGGAACATTATGGTTTAATATACATGAACACAAATCCTCTCATCTCCCCCACCTCCAACTTTCCCCTCATGCAGTATACAGAAGCATAGGAAATGCAAGAGTAACTGTAGAAGGGCAGCTCACATCTGTGATCCTCAAACCTGACCTCCTAACTAGGAAAAGAAAAGTTGAAACAAATGCTGTAAATAGATTAAACTTTCTGTAGAAAGTAAATAACGGAAATAAAATTTTCAAAATCAAAGGTGCTTTATGTACAAATTAAATACTGGAAATAAGATCTTCAAAGTGAAAGGTCATAATAGATGTACAGTGAGAAATGAAATGCTGAAGAAAGAAAAAGAGCTATCTTGTTCTAGATTTATAGTTATAAATTCATAATGTTCATTTCAGAAGAGCTGTTTCTGGATTAGATTGTGTGGTAGTTTTTGCATGAATTGTGTGACAGTTTCTGAATTAGATGCAAAAACTACCACAAAATCTAATCCAGAAACGGCTCTTCCAAATTTCAAGGACTGTGGAAACTTGATGTCTTTCATGTTTCTCTTTTTAACAGTGCCTAGCATAATGGCAAGTCCAACTCATATCAGCTTTTTTGGATCAAACCAAGACCACTAAGCATTTCCAATATCACTCCCTTAAAGGGCCGCATACAGATATGGCATGCATAGATGAACAATCCAGCCACCAATGTTCATTCTTATCTGATGTATACTTAGTGAGAGTCTAATTGATAGCTAACCTAATTGTTTTGAAAGGATTGATATTCTAACTACATAATGTAACTGATATGCAATTTATTTGTGAGCTTTATCCAACTAAAGCAAAAAGGTATGCTTCTAAATGCTTGAACAAGAAATTAAATCTACTGAATGAAAAATAAAACAAACAGAAAAACTTAAGTTTTGAAACAGATAATGAAAGAAAATTATACATAAAATATAAATCCAATCCACAATATCTACATTATATTTGCAAAATCACACAAAAATTGTGAAGACTTTTCTCCAGTGGTAAATGCAGATAGACTGCAACAAAGCTAAGTAGAATTCAAGCAAACTTAAACAGAATTTGATTTGTATAATTTGAAATATTTTCTTTTGTATTTTTTTGACTTCTAAATTAAATTAGCATAAAACCTAAACTGTCAAAAGTGAAAGTAAAGGAATGAAACAAATTATAGAGAAAATCAAAGCACTCAAAGAAGCTAAATGATTTAGTTTTGGAATCATCATTTTAAACTTCAATTGTTAGGACTTCAATAATTCAAATTTCAAATACAGTCAACCAAAGGTGAATTGCTTCCATAAATGTCTTATCAATGAAGCTCCAATGTAATTTAATCAACTATGTACTTTTTCTCTTAAGTATTTATGCATGTGATGTAGAAAATTGACTAAATTACCAGACACATCCCTGCCATATCTGTATCCAATGTATCTATTATGAGTATAACTGGAATATATTATTCAAACAGTGTCAGATCCAGGATGTATCTGGATTGATACAGCGATATCTGGAAGTATTTGAATACAGTGCGGCTATGGTTGCATTTTCTTAGTAGAAAAAATATATATATAATAAAATATAAATTGAGAGGGATTTATAAGAAATTTACTGAGCTCACTCGGTGCTCAACATAAGTCTGGCTGGCAAGTGGAAGGATTCTAGATGATAGCAGGGGAAATGTGTGGTGCAAGCCTGTCATCTACTCCACCCATCACTTGATGCTGTTTTGCTCCAGTTAATTGTGCTTGTGTTACAACTTACAACCTAAGTTAATTTATAGCCAAAAAATAAATGGAGGTTTCTAAAATTATATATAATAAATGCCAAAAATAGTAGAAGCATGGTTTATATTTCAACAAAATAAAGTTACATGTAAAACAATTCTCACATTCCTATAACATTTATTGTATTTTATTCAAAAGCTGAATGATATTTTTAAGTTCAAGATTTTCAGAAATTAATGTCTAATCATGAAGAATCAAACCATTTTGCAAAACCCTCTTTCCAGGCACCTATCATTTATGAAAAATATCCAATGACCATTCTGATTATTACATGTAAACAAAATCCTCTTCTCCCTGAATAACTACTATAAATACAAGAGGTACATTGTTGTCTTTTTTCATTCCATTACCTTTCAGCTTATTGGGTTTATATACACCCTTCAGAAACAAAGCTTTTTGTTGAGACTTCTACTCACTGTCACTACTTGGTCATCTATACATCAGCTTGTTTTGATGCTTACTAAAAGCAACACACCAATTTTAATTTTCAGGCTGTGCTATATGCAGCATTGCTTGTATAATTATTAAGTATAAAGATGTGATTGCATTATTATGCACTTAATTAAATGTCTATTTTCCAATTGTAATTGTTTATATTTATGCCAATTCCATGTAGATTTCCATCATAAATACATGATTAATTTACAGTTGATAAATTTAGATGTTCTGGGTCAAACGTTGCACTTGAGGATTTTGAGGTCTGACCTCAAATCTAATAAATTGTATCAGAGTAGGTTCCGCTAGCTGTACCTGTGTAACTTCAAAAACAAGTGGACGATGAACTTATTGAAGATGTCTAAAGGTCCTAGGATCATTGCAATAGCATAAGGATGAGTAGCATTTACACATCTCCTTTACATTCCTACCAATTTTAAAGTGCTTGTCTGACAGACTGCTTTCACATTTAGCAAGTAATTTTTCATATTGGTGTGGAATTTGTTAACATTGACATGGAAATTGTCAACAGACTCAGTTTTATAGATATATCAGATGATACACCTTTTTTCTCCACTGTCTCCAAATCCTAGAAATCATACCAAACAAACAATCCACGCTCCTTAAGTCGCAGAATTCATGTAAAATAAAAACAGTCCATAGATTGCTTGTAGAGATATTTGTCAGTTTTACTGTTTACATTTCTTGGTTGATGGAGTTCTCTCAAATAATTGATCGAAGAATGTGGACTTAAAAATTTAGTTCAAATCCAGTGAGGACTGTCACTTATTCCCATCATACTTTGTATGTAGACTTGCATTTTTCTTGCCTTTTGCATTCCCATTAAACAATATCCCATTGATAAAACACTTTGGATAATCATTCTCAAGTTCAGCTCTAAGGGATGAAATACAATAACACATTGATAAACTTAAGCAATTTCAATATGTATACAGTTGACTTGCATCTGCATCCACCTCCACATTAATACTGCAACCACAAATCTGCAGTTTCAAAATTATTTAGCATTATACTTATTGTACATAGCAGCATAGGCACAATGATCTCCCAAAAAGAGGGATAATCCACACCAGTACCAAACATAAGATTAATCATAAAGAAATCAACTTTTTTATAACAGTTCTTTTTGTGAACATCCATCAATTCTGAAAATGACAGATGGCCTCGGAATTCTCAAATGTCAACCGATTAATTTTTTCCTCAAACATCTATAAATACAACAATTACGGTTGCGTACAGGAGTGGAGAAAAGAACAAATTGAAGTTTCCATACATGTTAGTATCTTCTTCTCACACAACTGTAAATAATGCAACTACAGCCTATTCTTAATCTTTTCCCCTTTGCAGGACTACATGGACACGGACATCCACTCAAAAATCCAATTTGTACCTTTTCAACTACATTAGTCTGTCTTAACACCTAACAAAGACATGTTACAACAAAGTTGAAAATTATGACCCCCGAGATGTACAATATGTAACATCATTATAACTTTATATAATAGTAGAGATGCAAAATGCATTATTATGCCCTTAGTGTCCTACAGATGTAGAGCAACATCATGAAAATGTGGTTGAGTTACAATTCGTAACATTGAATCTTCTGGGTCCAAGAATGTCTTTCAAGTCAGCCTTGAATCTTAATAAAATATCCCTTTACAAGCAATGCACCACTCCTAAGGTGCAATAAGAATGAAGAGAACCACTTACAAAAATGAGTGCTACCAATTGTCCTAGCTAAAACTGCTGAAAATTGATCTGATTCCAATCTGAAACAGTTGTTCCCTAAGAGGAATGAGGCACAAGATAATAGGGAGCTTGCAATAAAGATACCATGAAACGTTTATAGCAGAACATGTTGAAACTGGTCAACAAAAAATGTACCAAAAATGATATAACTAATTAATTCATGACCTCAAATGGGGTCCATGCCCGTCCTATTTGCTTTGTATCCTCTATATGGACCCTTTTAAGTATATAGTTCTGTTTTTCACAGCTGCTTCATGCAATTTTAAACGCTAGCTGGAGAGTGTACCAACTTGATATTTATATTGTCTTCTTTGGAGCTTTGAAAAGAGTAGCATGAAATTTTGAAGACATCCTAATATGATTTCATCATATCACATCTCTCATTTCGAATTTGAAGGTAGACCTAATGTCTCTTCTAACATAAGTATATAGAAAAGGGCAAGTCAGGAAGTGCCACAAGATCTATCCACACAAACTCCTCGTAATCTTTCACCAACAATTACATTCTACTCTAAGCGGATTCATTAAATTAATGCTCCCCAATTCCTCTGTTCTCATCTATAATGCCTTCAATTGCTTGAATTTTCTTTTCTGGGTACAGAACTGAGAATGAAAATGTCATGCATTTAACAAAGTTAAGCAGGCACTGTATTGCTTTCATCACTTCCAGAAGTCAATAGATTACATTGTCAATATGCTCCCCATAGCACAATTAAAAAACATGCAAATAAAAATTTTAAATTTTTCTGCTGTGACTTCCAAAAATGAGAATGAGCAAATATTAACCATATAGTTGAAAGTGGAAAAATCAGCAAAAAAAAAAATTGCTAACGTCATAAGCATTTGTTTTCCATTTGATAGAGGAAAAAAATGATAATGAACTACATAAGTGTTTGACTTGAAACATATAAGAAAACCCTCACTCATAGATGAGAATGAGATCTTCATAACGAATGCAAGCTTTGTGTAGAAACTAATCCATCCTATTGTACACACTCTTCCATCTGGCTCTAAACAAGCAGATTTCCAGTCATAAAATATTATCCACATTGATTCAAAATGTTAATAATTATATAAATGTTTCTAAAATTTCAAAATAAAAATAAAAAAATTAATGGTGCAGAAATTCTAGAAATCAGGGAAATTCTAAAATTTAAAGCTTGGTAAAGTACATATTCTGAAATATCTAAAAATCTTTGCAAAAATGATAAATAAACTCTGCAACCATAAAACAGGAAACTCCAATGTTACTTGAATCAAAACTGTCTACATTCCCCAACAGAAAGTATTATGTAGAAAATGACATGATATGCAAATGAACACATATAGGAGCAAGGAGACATTCTCTGTGAGGGATAAGTCATAAAGTTGTTAAACCTTTATGTGTGCAATTGAACATAGATAGGAGCCAGAAATCATTATCTGTGACATAAGTCATAAAGATATTACACCTATATGCATGCAGCAAATAGGGGCAGGAAATTATTATCAATAACAAAATAAGTTATAAAATTGTTGAACCTATATGCATGCAACTGAGCATAACTAGGAGCAAGAAAATATTAAGTGGCTGATAAGTCATTAATTTGTTACCTTGTACAAACAATATTTAAAAACTCCAGGGTTAAAACCTTGATAAATGTAACATGTAACTTCCTTAGTAGATTATGTTTAGTAATTTCCTCGAGAAAGACAATACTGCCTTCCACATTTTTTAATCAGATAATAAGCTCAGTTTTCCAAATGCAGTCAGACATCTTCACTTGTCTACTCGTGACAGAAAGCTGATGTGGGATGTTGCACAATAGCTATGAAATCTCTTGTGCCTTGAATGCAAGCCTCAGTAAGAGCAGTCATTCCACTGATAGCAATCTGTCATTTTTCTCATACATACCATTCCCTTTTTAGAACTTATGATCAAATCTGGAGGCACTTGTCACAATGTGATCTTGAGATCATAAAATAAGACCCAAGTTGAGATATCATCTATGGCTCTAAAATACTTCAGCTCATCCACATGTTAAATTCCAAAAAATATGATTCCTTCATAGCAACCAAGAGAAAAATATTATTAAAAATCAGAGACAAAAGGAGATTGGTAAAACAGCTGTTAGGGGGCATTTGTCAAATAGGGATCAGAATATCAAAAACCAGGAGTCCTATGTTGCAATCTGAGCCACATTGCTAGATCAAATTCAGGTAATTATATGCAGGATCTTAAGCATGTCAAATTCTTCATCTACTGCCAGCATATGTCGATCACAAGAAGTATTTATGCTAAGACTCTCATGCAAATTGCTTTTGATATTGTCAAATCAACCGCTGAAAAAAGGATTCAGTACCTGGGAGATGTCAGACACATAAATGGGGATGCCCTTTGCAAATCAGGGTGCATGATTATAGTTATAGCAATGTCATATGGTCACTGGGAGATGTTGAGTTCTATATTCTATGTAACACAAGGAAATGGAAGTAATGTATATTATAGATTATCACTAGGAGATAGGGTTCTCTATCCATACCTGCAATTCCTGGTGACTATGGGATATATCTTTACACAATAAATGGAAAAGAGTTCAGTGATCTGCAGCCAAGTCTCACTCTTCCATCCATCCATCTATTACATGCATAATGTGATACAACTGATGACTGGTTGTATCACATATATAATGGACAGATAGATTCAACCATTTATGGGTAGCGCAACCAATAGATAGACAGCAATTATGCTCTTGATTGAGAAAGGGGAGGTACACAGTGGATGAAAGAAGGCTGGGGAGATCAAGGGCCTTTGGGAACTCATTATATTTTGTGAAAACAGAAGATAGGTCATTTCTGCTCCAAATTTCTCTCCATGGATTTGTTAAAAAAATGTACATAAAACTGATTTTTGATAATAGATTAAGCATTCACAGCCAAGAAAAAATCTAAACTGTTTGATGGAAGCAGAAAACTGTTAGATTGGATTAGGAAATAAAATTTCTAGACAGGAAGATATATATATAATCGAAAAGTTAGTAGAGAAGGGGACCATCTACTTGGCATGCCAATTCAAGTTTTCTGTGGCATTTTTTTCTTATTGTTAATTTTCATCGCACAATTTAGTTCTGTGTTGGTTTGTAAGAGCTATTTCATTTTCAGTTTGCAACTTGCACTGTAAATTACTCATACAGCATCGAAATTATTAACCATTTTCCCTATATCCAAATCTCAATACTGGTCATTCTGCATCTTCCTTTGAGTGACTTCAGCAAAAGTAGCCAATGCAGATGCAGATAACATCAATTCATTAAAGGTTCTAATCAAAGCATTCACAGTAAACCTAGCAGTAGATACACCCACAGCTTTGCAAGATTATCTTGATGTGAGTTTTCACATTTCCCTGAATCACCATTAACAACCTTCTAAGACTATAATGCCCCCGGGATCTCAAAACTCCCATCAAGCATCATACCTGCACTGATTTGGAGTTGCGCCAAAAGAAATTGGGAAAAAAATCAGATCCTCTTTGCCAAAATAAACAAGATTCCGGCAGACATATGGTATGGAATCTGGATGCAGTAAATTCAAGTATTACCCAAGTTTAATGAAATTTAAGAATGTAATCCAGTCTTGCTGCAGACTGGACAAATAGTAATCCACAACCCGGTGCCCACCAAGCAAGGGAAATAAATAGGACTAAAAATACCACAAAGCCCTTCCCATCTCAAAAGCCAACCCCTGTCTTCATTCTAACGCTTAACTCGACCAACACTCTACAATATGACTTAGGGCGCACTAAAAAATTAAAACAGATCATCTGCATCCACCAGGGCACTACTTCCATTCAGGCCGGCTCACATCAGGACTCCAACTACTTAAAAAGGAGAGTGTTTTTAATAACCAGGCCCTATATTGCCTAAATCAACAAAACAGAAAAAATAATTTGGACATTCTGATACAGTTATTCATTCCATTCTCACCAGGTCACAATACGATCCAGTCTACTAAAAAAGCTAGCATCTTTAAAAATCACGGCCTACATTACAAAAATAAAATAATCCCAAAAATATTGCACTATAGGATTCATTAAAACGCAGCTTATAGTAGCTTCGTTTAAATCATGTAATCTATGCCTGAAAGATAATGAGGCTATGGAGCATCAAAATTCAAACAGAATCAGGCATTGGCTTAATCATTGTTTAAGGCCACTTACTCCCATTCAAGAAAGGCTAAATCAATTTGTTCTCACTAGAATTTGGAATGTTTATGGCAGAAACAACTACAATTGGGCTGAAGTAAGCTATACCCATTTCACATACCTTTGAACTGAAGCTGCCAGATTGCACCGATGCATGAAAATCCTCTCAATTCAGTGGCACGGATGATATTTGCTGTGTAAATCACTACAGAAGTATGAATTCAGGATTGGGTCTCTGAAATTGAACATGTAAGGCCTGTAGAATAAAAGAAAAATTAAAAAAATTAATGGGTGTTGGCCTGAACAGAGTGTAGTTCTATTGGAACTTTTAAAGACTAGGTGAGAGGGCTTTTAGGCCAAGGGTGAAATAATAATATTTGTGAGGCGTTTGGGCCAATGAATATGCTATGCTTCCAATTCTAGACTAGTAATTGGCCACTGTACTTTCAAGAGGTGAAAGTCCTCATTACTCAACGAACACAAATTTATACGCTATTTTAGAGGGTAGACCAGATTGATTTATTTGAACTAAAAATTTATAGCATGTTGAGAGTGGAGTGATATAACATTCCAATGTTTTTTTAAATAATATGTATAGTAGGAGTTGAGTTTATACACAATTGTTTTGTTTTTTATTGGATTATATTATATACATTAACAATGTTGATATGTACATCTAGATAATCATTCAATCATTTATATGGAGGAAGTAACAATGTTGATATGTACATCTAGATAATCATTCATTCTTATATATTGGGAGTATAGCTATTATAATTGATGGAGGTATTTAGTTATTCAATTAGTGTGATGCTATTTGTATCATGTATGTTTAGGTAATAGTTACATGTTGCATTTATAAATAAAAGGTTGAGAGATCCAAGTACTAGGAGATTATCATGTATGTTTAGGTAATAGTTACATGATGCATTTATAAATAAAGGGTTGAGAGATCCAAGTACTAGAGATCAATTATCAAACATTCTCTTTGTGACCTCCTCCTTAGGAATACATCGAGAATCAATTTCAATGTAGTGTGAGATCACACTTGCATTGTTCTTGTTGACTCTATGATTTCTTATGGATGATGAGATTGTTACATTGTGTTTTGAGTTTTGTGGATGCCTATTTCATTCGTATGCATAGATGATAAGTTATTGTAAAGTCACAAATTTGCACCCCGATGTAAATTGTCATTTCGTAATCCCTCTACCTTAGCTTAAAACGTAAAATTTCATGTCACTCTCTACACTCTTCCAGTGTGTCTTGTCATTGCCCGCTTGGAATCTCGACCACACGGATTGGATAACCCAAGATGCGTGCACGCCACAGAGATGTTCGCATGGCACACATTTGTCCCACAAATCTACAAATGTGCAAAGTGTCATTGAGGCGTTACACACTGCCAACTTGCAACGTAACGACCTATTCCTCCACCCACCGACACCAAGATTCACCTTCCAACCATTATAATCCCATTTTGAACCTTCATTTGCCCTTCTTGGTTCCATTTTGGCTCTGTAGACAATTCTCGCTCATTCACCACTTCATTTTTCAATTTTATCATTACGTTCTTGAGCTCTCTATTGAATTGGGATAATTTTCAACACATTGGCTCTATCCTCTTCGTCACTTGGCTTCCATCTTGTTAAGGGTCCAAGTCTCTTCACTTTGCTTTGGTTTGTTTTCTTGATAACATATCACATTTATTTACGTATTTCTTGCATTATTATTGTTGTCTATCATTTTCCATGCAGTTATCCATCATTGTTTTATCGTGTCTATATTGAAGTTGTTGTGGAGGTGGAAACACCAAAGCAGGGATCTGACTGAGGCAGGTCTCCAAACAACCACCCAATATTCTTCTTCATTTTCGTGTGTGCAGGTTCATGGGAGTGCGAGTGTTGGCTAGTAGCTTCATCAACTTGAGGTCATCATAATAAGATCACCTTTTCTCCTATTTGTACTTTGCAGTGTAATTGTACTTTTCCTATATTCTATTATTGTATTTAATTCCATGTTATTTAGTCTAGTCTATTTATGTATATTTTATTTCATCTTTAAAGTTAATGTCAATGTCTCTGTAATCTATACGTATGGGATGAACACGCACCGAGCATTCATCCTACATCTGTGCCGACATCCTCAACCCGCACTAGTGTCTGAGGTAGCAAGTTTACGGAGCTAACCAGTTAATCGTGTTAGTTTTCATTTTCATTTTCTATAATCAAAATATTGTAATCCATTAGTTTCTTTCAATTATTCACATTTATCTGTAATTAGCATCTTAACTATCTTAATCACTTTAGTTCATTTTCAATTAGTATTTAGTTCATCAATTATCTTCATCATTTAAGTGTCTTGATCCCCAAGCTCACCAAAGTGCTAGTAGAAGTGAGGTGGCACAAGGGAGATTTCATCCTTCAGGACTTTAATCAGTCTTGAGGTCGGTGCATTTTTCCTTCTCCACATTTTGGTGAACTCGGTGTGAACTAGGGCCTTCTTTATCGAACCTTCCCTTTCCTAAGTGGTAGTCCCTTCGTAAAGATGGTGACCATTACTCTGACTTCGCCACCTGCCTAGAGGGTTCCCAAGATGAACATCACATTTACCTCTCTTGATGAGTTGTATACTAGAGAGCCTTCTCCCCTGTATGTCTCGGCGTTGATCAATGGTATCTTTGTTAGGGGCATATTGGTTGACCCTACATGCCAAGTTGATATTATCACTAAGGAGGTCCTCTTCATCAATAGATTGAACCATGTGAAATATGATAAGTATGTGTTCACCATCAGAATGCATGATGGGTTGTCACTTCCCCCTTTGGGGTCCACCACCTTGATAGTCTAGGTAGGACCCAAGTTAGTCTTCTAGATCTTTGTTGTGATCCCTCAGTTGGAAATATTTCGAGTCAAACTAGGTATCCTCTAGTTGGCCTTTATGGGAGTTGTTCCCTCAGTCGTGCACAAATGTTTAAAGTTTCTTCACAGGGGCACTATTCACACAGTCCAAGATACTAGTTACTACCCCTTGGTGTCTCGTGGGTTTTATTTCTTGACCATTTTTTGCCTACTCTAGTAGGGCCCTTGTGTCCCAGCAAGATATATTGTTCCTCACTTATCATAAGTACAAAGCCAAGGTGTTGAACTTGACATTTGTAAAGCATAACCTCACTTTTCTTGTCCAGCCCTCTCATGAGGCTCAGTATGCTTCATACTCTGCTCCTTCTTGATTGGGGCCTCAGGGTAAGCATGTGCCCCATGGGAAGTCCCCCTATTCCTTTTGAGTCTCACAACATTTTATGGTGCCTTTCATTCCTATGTCTGCACCTAGTGTGGACAAAGGAAAGGCACATGTGTTACAAAGCCCCAAGGTGCGCCCACCCTTCCCAATTCCTATCATCGCAGACATAACTCACCTTGTCATCCGCAGTAAGGGTAAGATGTCTCCTAAGACCACACCCTCTCTGATGTAATACCCACCCCTTAGTTTGCTTTTCAGTTTCAGTTGTCCAACTCTTTTAGGCCTTTTCGTGAATGTGTGGTTTATTTCAGTTGGTTTTGAGGATATTCATTTATTGCATTTCATTATGTTATTGATACATTGCGTAGTTATGTTATATCATCTATTTTCATGTGATTTATAGTTATTTCTTGATGGTTGCGTATATGTTATGATGTCATTTTGATTATGGTTTTCTAACAATATTGACCCTATATCTGTATGCAAATGGATCATTTGTATGTTTTCCATTACTGTTTGATGTGTTTGGTATGGTATGGGACAGAGTCATAGTTACTTGCTTTGGAGGGATCCACACAATAAACTAGTCTCAACCATTGTTTGTTATATTATATGTATGCATATGTTCATCTTTGTGATGACATGTTTGTAGGTACCAGGCTACGTCTTCCCTGAATTGACAGGAGTGAGCATGCCCTATCGCAATATCTCAATGTAAAGAGAGGGGAGATAATATTCAGGTCTAAATCCATACCCTAAACCCTTATTTTATCCTATAAATGGACAAGAGACAGATTGACTATCCTATCTGAATCTGTTAAGTGACGTGGATTTATGAGCCTTTCTGTGTGTGCTTGTGTGTTTGTTTCAGTTGTTTCTTTGTTTAGATGGTTTTCAGTTGATTTAATGATGCTTTTGGCTTGATTTATTTAATAAATATTTATGGTAACTATTAAAGTTAATAATTGCACCTATAATAAGGTTAAAACATTGATATATTAAATATATGGCTATTTAATAATTAAATATTAATTAAATGCCTATATTTAATTAATTGATTTAATTATTAAGTCTTGATTTAAATAATTAAGATTTAATAAATATTTAATTCAATAATTATAATTAATTGTGCAAAGTTGAATTATTAAGTATTACTTTAAGTTGCATGATTAATTGATTTATTTAATTTGAAATATTCTAATGCATTTTCAATTATGAATTTACTTTTATATTATAGAGTTGAGATGTGCATGCTTTAAGTGAAAATTGAAAATAAATTATGTCTTTTAATTTTTAATTAGATAATTAATATTTTGTTAGGGTTTCACTTTTTGAAAACCTAATTGCTTGGTTTTCCACATCCTTTGATTGAAAGCCATTTTGGAGGTTGTTCAATTAGAGACAAGGAGAAATCAGGTGATTGGAGATTTGTGGAAAGCTTAGGAGCATTTTTAGATTCTTCATTGCTTTGGATTTGGATTTGTTTCTTCTCATCATTTATTAAGGTAGGATCTTGATGTTGTTAATTCTAGCTTTCAGATCCTTGTCTTCTATGCATCTAAGATGCTAGGCATCTAAGATGCTAGGATCTTTTGTTTGAATCTTCCTTGTTTGTTATTGTGTGATTTTATTGATTAAAATTGTAGGAATATGTTATTGGATCAATTATGTGGTTTCTCTTTCTTGATTGCATGTCATATCTGTGTTTTTGGGCATAAGGGTTTCATTTAAAATGCTTTGGTTGTATATGGGCATCAGGGTTTTCAATTGGAATGATTTAGTTTTCAAATATTGGCCTTAGGGTTTTAGATCTATAGGAAATGTCTTCTTTTGTGAGAATTTGTGATTTTTGTCAAAAATGGGTTGAGAGCCTTCAGATTTGTGAATCACTTACCTTGGAGAGAAGAAATTTTACCCTTACCAGGTTCTTGCTCAAACCCTAGATCCAGATTTGCATGGAAACAAAACAATAAGTTAATTTGCATGCAAAGAATTCATTTGAAAATAGATATTAAATTTAAACATATTTTCCCTTGTTTTTATCAATTTCATAGTTGGAAGAAAAATCTGTGTTTATTTCCTCTTTGGGCTATTTGTCTCATTTACTTAGAAAAAATGTAATTTTGGTTTGAAAAGAAAATAATAGATCCATTTTGTTCTTATAGAAAAACTATTAATGTGGCTCGAAATAAAAATTAAAAAAAAATAATATACGTTGTTGTTATTAAAAAAATGCAGTCTAGTTTTATTTTATTTTCACCAGTTTATATATATATA
>MU226576.1:1555580-1579902 GCA_018584345.1 Thuja plicata | reverse complement strand
CTCTCTCTCTCTCTCTCTCTCTCTCTCTCTCTCTCTCTCTCTCTCTCTCTCTCTCTCTCTCTCTCTCTCTCTCTCTCATTCTTAGGCAATTTTCCCATTCATATTTATTCACGGGGGTTTTTTTTATGCTTTTCCCCCTTCAAAATCTTGTCTCCTTGTCTTGCTTTTGGTGAATGCTCCTAGTTTTATGATTTATTCATGGTATATCTCTTTACTCCTTGCTCTTTGGTTTAAAAAATTTCCTTGCTCCTTCTCATTTTGTTGTTATTTTCAACATACCTCCCCATTTCATTAGCATACCCTTTATATGCCCTTTGGATTGTTGAGAAATAGTTGACAAAGTAGTTAGTTTACAGATTACAGACATAACAGTGAAACATGTATTGTGCTAACACTATGCATCTTCTTTGGTACCACATGTGAATCCAAAATAAAAACTTCATTGATTTAAACATCTGTATTTGATTCAAACATGTGCCTTTAAATAGGAAGCACATAAGATAGTTCCAAAAAGTGGTAATCAAAACAGATAACTGTAAAATAAAAAATTAACTTGTGTAGATATGTAATATGCCAATAGTTACATCCACTTAGGTTGGCACAAACACATTGATACTGAAAAACCTAACACCGCATGCAAACTATTAATGAGTCTTGAGATATAGCAATTAGAATAATACTCGTAGTATAGTTGAGCATCTAGAACTTGAATGAAAGCAAGATACTGACAATACCCACACTGCAAGCTCCAAAAATGAAATGCAGAGAATTCATATTTCTCCTTTGAAACCCTCTTTGTCTTCGCTATCTTAATAGTGTTTGGTACACACACATCTCTAATTTTCCTTACAAAATGAATTGACATGAAACTATGGATATATCATATATAAGCTTAGCTTCAAAATGAAGAAATATGGTATGATTCCATAAGCTAGAGACATTAACATTGGCACATCATACTTGATTTGTTCATTGCAACAACCTATCAATCAGAACATTTTCTATGGAAGGGTTGTTTAAGTTAATAAGACATTTTTAATGTATTATGGTTTTCTCCATTGAAGTTAAGATTGGGTTAATTAAGAGGTATTAAGTGTACAATCCTTAACTAGTAATTATACTAATTGGTTTGTTAAATTAGACTAAAAGATTAATAGATGTTATCATATTCTTTTATTAAATTTATTATACTATATATTGGTAATTTTAGTTTTAAATGTGGTTAGTAACATAGTTTGAGATGTAGATCATTAATTTGTTAAATTTGGAATGGTGATGTTATAAAATTATGTTTGATTATCTATCGATGAAGAAGATGTTCTTATGATAGGTATAGTATCTTGAAAGCTATTAGTAATTATGTTAATGATAATTTAATGATGTCAGTATTCAATTTTTTTGGCTGTTAATCATTAAGATATCACTATTAAGATAACACTATTAATCACTAGTAATTATTAATTATTAATTATTGTTGGAATTATTAATAGTATTAATCAATATCAATATCTTCCAAACAGGTATTATGACTAGTTTATTTGTTCAAATTCATTATTATGTTATTCATTTGGCATTTTATTGTAAAATAAGTGTAGGTTTAGTTGTATTAACATCTTCATGGCATTGCAAAATACCATATATACATATCAAATTTAAAAAATATAGAATTTCCTTACTTGTGCTGACATGTGTTACAAAATATTCATTATATTGACACTTGTAGATATAATTCACATAGGAGGGTGTAATAGTGCATTAGATTTGTAAGCATTTTGGAGTGTATTCTAATTCAACTACTATACTTTCAATGAAAAGAATAGTAGAAGGAAATATATAATATATATTAATAGATGATTAATATATATTATTTAAAAAATAATAATGAATATGTCATCGCTATTTCGACAACCATCTAATATATGAACGAAATGGTTCGACTGGAATGCTACAGTCTCAATGCTTGTTGACGTCTCTATTTCGACGGCCTAAAACTAGATCAACAAACAAATTTGACAGGAATGCCACAGTCTCAACGCATTATGATGTCTCTATTTTGACCACAATGACAATGATCAATGAACTATTTTAACCAGAATGCCACAGTCTCAGCACATTCTGAAGTTGATATTTCGACGACTATGACAATGATCAACGAACTATTTCAACTGGAATACCACAGTCTCAATTCCTACTGAAATCTATAGTTAGACGATGATGACAATGATCAATGGACTATATTGACTGGAATGTTCACAGTCTCAACGCATTATACAGTTGATCATTCAACCACTATTACGGTCAATAATTTGACACAATATTTTTTGGGTCGCTTAATCGACGAAAAAACTCTGATGACAAGAGTGGTCATTTGGCCGACCAACTGGCATAACAAATTGACCAACTCATGTTGACAATACGGCCAAAATTTTCTAGTGTAGGGTTTCAGCTTCTTTTGTTGGTAGCAAAGTGAAGTTTGGTCCATCGCGCAATGATTTCAGTGGTTTGTGTCCACTGAATTGAGATCTTTCTAATGGAGACAAGGAGAGTTTAGTAGTATGAATGTGGCGCAATGATTTCCAAGGGTTTGTGGATGAAGAATCCTCCTATGATGTTGATAGTGCACATAATGGTTTAACACGTGGTTGCAAAAGAATGAAGCGATGATTATGATGTTGAAGCCAGCTAGAGCTAGGGTTATTGGATTGAAAATGATTTTAGAGAATGATAGAGACGGGTTTTTGAAGAAGACCACTCATAGGGGTGAGCTCCTGAAGGGGGTGGAAGGATTTAAACCAAACAAGGGTCAAGTTTTTGGTGACTGGCAGATTCCATCAAACAAAATTATTTGTCTCGGATTAAAATGGAAACTAGTGAGGATGATGGAGGTGTGTTGGGGGGCTTTGAATATATTTCAAGGAAAAACCCTTGTGGCCCTTCTAAGGCTAATACTGCAATGGTAAAGTGGCGGCATGGGTTCCATGGATAAGGAGAAAGGTTGACTGTGACCATGAAATAACCAGTTGTCATATCCATCTCAATGGAGCTAGAAGATTAAGTTGAAGAAGAGGTTACCCATAATGTTTTAGTCTTCTCATATCTCAATTTGATTGGAATATTTAGAGGCTTATGGTTGAGTTTGTTAGAGCTAAATAAATGGATTACTAATAATTGGGAACCTATTCTAGAGGGGTGTGTCCAAATCTACCTTGATACTAGAGCTTTCTTCATTATTGTTTTTGAGAATGTCCGGGATAGAAATAAAATTTTATGTGGTTTGTTTTAGGATTGGGGGGGGGTAAATATCCTCTAATGTTGAAACCCTGACATCCTGCCTTTTTTCCCTACTTTTGAAGCTTTTGATCAGATTCCTCTCTCCGTGAGGCTGTCTAATCTCCCTCTAAATTTGTGGTTTGAATCTTTCCTTGAAGTTGTAGGCAATTATTTAGGGTGCTTTTTTATGGTTGATTTTGAGTCTTTGAATCTTATTCATTCAACTTATACATGTATATTGGTTAAAATGGATGTGAATGATGATCTCCTGGAGAGATCAAGATTAAAAATTCAAAAAGGTGTTTGGGTATAACCCCTAGATTATGAGGGGGTTCCTTTTCATTGTAGGAAATGATTTCAAATTGGACATATGGTTGCTCAATGTGATAACAATAGATTGCACATGGAGGCTTCTTTGAGGAAGTATGTTTCTCCCTCACACTACATGATGGAGAATAAGGTAGAAAAGCAAATGAGTACTCTCAAGCCTTACATGAAGATGGTTCACAATGATCCTATGAAGATCCAAAGAAGGTTGAGAAACTTCCTTTGAATAGTGTTAATTTTTTTAGTGCGTAGAGTGATACAGTATGCAAGCCAAAAAATGGATATGACACAGGTGTGGGCAAGGAGAAAAAATGAACTATGGGGACTCGAGATAAAGGGGATGATTTGATTGAGGTTATGGAGCTACAATAAAAAAGGGAGGGTAAATTGGTCAAAATATCTGGGGTTGCCCAATCTATGGTATGGCAACAGGAGGCGGCCAGGGTAGAAGATGGTTGGATAATGGTAAGAGAGAAAATGATAAAAAAGTGAGGAAATTATTTTATATGATCCTTCATTACCAAACCAAAGGAGAAACTAAAGGTTACATTTATTGGAGAACCTTTGGATATGATAACGTGGGGATGTTTGGTAAAAGACCTATTAATGGATCTCATTTATTTGCATTACTATTGGGAAGATGCTTTCCCCAGATGTAACCACCCCTTTTTAGTAATAACTAAGAGGGGGGGGGGGGGGGAATCAATGGCCTCAAAGTTTTATCCTTTAANTTAGTAATAACTAAGAGGGGGGGGGGGGGTGAATCAATGGCCTCAAAGTTTTATCCTTTAATCACTAATCACCAATAAACAAACCTCAGATTATTAAGTCCCTACAAGATGCATGCCATGAAATACTTATAATATTTGACTATCTGTTGGTTTACCTTGTTTGTCCTTATTCTCCTTGATAACCGATAAGTAGTAAAACTATTTACCAATACTCAGTAAATATGTAGAGTATACCAATCAATCAAGAAATGCATATGTGAAATGTGAAACAATAAAGTAATAAACCATACACACATAACACATGGATTTCAACGTGGAAACCCTGTTAAGGGAAAAACCGCTGGGACCGGTACCCCAATTTTTCACTCTTCTGAAGTGAGCCATGTTAGGAGCCAACCCTGTTAAAGGTTACAAACACACTGTTAGGTGTGACCTTGTTAGAGGATTTTATACATAGAGGTTGTCACTTAGTATTTGGCATCTATTTTGCTACCATCCTTGAATCAGCCTCCTTCTTAGACTGTCAATAGGCTTTAGGCAAATCTTGCTACCATCCTTGAATCAACCTTCTTCTTAGGCTATCAATAGGCTTTATGCAATTTCAATGCTACTTTCATGAATCAACCTTTTTGGCAATCTATTAGGATATACCTCAATTGTAGAAGATGGTTAAGTCCTGCTTTGTTAAAAGACTTGATGCTTCAATGGTTAAAATGAAACACTATGACCTATTTCTAATGCAACTTGAATTGCAGATTTTTAGATCTATTTAAGTACAATACCTCTCTGATCAATGTATCAATTTAATTCCTTGTGCTCCACACTTTCTTCTCTGTGATATTGTGCTTCACTGTTTGTCGGTGTCTACAGAATTCTTTAGCTCTCCTTCAGCTTGATTGATCAGGACTACATGAAGTTATCCTTCACTAGTTTCTCTTCAACATCCTCTTTCTATTCACTCCCCTTCCGTGTATGTGATTACAGAAATGAATTATGCTTGTCTCTTATATAGACATGATGTTCCTTAATTCTTGATTCTTGATTCTTGGCATGAAAAATAATCCAGCCAATCTGATTTACATCTTTAACTCCTGATATATCTCGTAGTTATCTTCTTGCCAATTGTACAAATATTCTTTAAATCAATTACTTAACTCTAGGAAAATAAAACAACCAGTTAAGTCTATCCTTAAGCTCTGCCAGCTAGATATTTTGTCATTTTCTGAACTCTCTACTCTGTCGGTCAACTCTACAGTTAGTCGTCGATGATAACTGCCAGTTCCGTCGGTGTAACTCTAGTTAGCTTCGGGATCTCCGTCCGTCGGGCATCATTGGATTTTGCTCATCGGGCAACTCTATTTTCAGCTCATTGGGCATCCTGTGATTCTGCTTTGTCAGGAAACTCTGTCTTCTACTCGTCGGGTATCACTATGACTTTTTCTTTGCCTTTACCGATGGTGTGCACTCCGTCGGTGTTGTTTGTCACTTAGTGAATACTTGACTTTTATGCATTGTTCAAAGCATAATCTTTGTTCCATTGATTCTTTGAAGTCTTTGACATTATGTACATGACCGTACAAATGATATCAAGTTGACATCAATGACAATACAAACCATTAAATGATTTAATGCCTTGCATTATCTTCAACTTAACATTATCAAACATTCAATCAGTTACATGTCATCACCCCTGAACTGGGGTAGGAATTTTCTTGGATGCTTAATAAAAATCTATAATCTATTACCAACCAAAAAAATTAGTTGATTCCTCTACCCACTAACAGCCAAATTTTCCTTCCAACAATTATAGTCCCATTTTGAACCTTCATTTGGCCTTCTTGATTCCATTTTGTCTCCCTAAATGCTTCTTACTTGTTCACCACTTCATTTTTAAAATTTCTCATTACATTCTTGAGCTCTCTATTGTAATGGGATAGTATTCAACACATTGGCTAGATCACCAGGGATAACTTTAAGAACCCCCCCCCCCCAAGAAAAATTGTAAAATTTTGGCGAATCCAACATTATTTTGGTGAGAAAAAATTCATATTGAGGGCGATTTTTTTCAAAGTAGGAAAAATAATAATTTGTATTGGCACTTTTTTAAGTAGCGTATTAAAATTCTATAAAATTGTGGCGAATGAAACATTTTTGAGGGAAAAATATATATTTATTGAGGCAAATTTTTTGGTTTGCCAAAAAACAAATTGTAATATGTTAGGTGAATTATTTGCTTTAGAAGAGAAAACAATTAATTGTATTGGCAAATTTTATTCACCCATTGAAAATTGTTTTATTTTATTAGCTAATTTTTTTTTTTATCAGTAATATTGCAAAGATTTTATTGATATAAAAGGAAATATACATTTCAAGTATGATAAAGTATGATAAGAAATGCATCTTCTTCGAAACTACAATTCACGGGTGGAAAAATTTTCATCACCCATTAATAGCTCTTGCCACCTATGTCAAAAAAAGACAAAATACCAAAAACTATGCGACCCTCGCTCAAACCAGAAAAACATTAATTGCACAGAGGGTGGCCGAAAAAAGATTATCACCCATTGAGATACATAATCTGGCGACAGCAACAAAACCTTTTTACATTGTAACGCGAAACTTTCCAAGAAGGAAACTATCCAGCAACAAGTCTGCAACTTGTGCCACCATTGAACGGATCCCAGCACTGTCATTTCCCTTTTCCAAAATCAAAATCGTGAGGACACATTCGTTTAACTTGAAAAAAAATTCTCGCCCATCCGGTGTCCCAAAAATTTGGTGCCATGCTATAGTAGTCGACTTACTATCAAAAATTGTTTGCCCATCTAGTCAGCAGACTAGGCATCTTGCGGCCCGCGATTGTTCCTCCCAGTTCTCCTCCAACGTGGGACACATGGGATCATTGCAGCCTCCACAAGCCCCGAAGGTGGTGGGCGTTCCCTGATAGCCACCTTGATGGACTCCCATCCAATTAAACGATCCATCTTGTAGTCATCTTTGTTCAGCCCCCATGGCTAGCGCACAAATGGAATGATTCCTTGCACGTGGTCTTTGTCTTTGTCCGCTATGCCCTCCATTATGTTAAAGCCCAAACCCAACTAGGCCCATTCTAGAAAAGTGTCCATGCCAACCAGGACATCATCCTTGAAAAGCTCCAGTAGAACCCCGCGTGTTTCATCATGGTCAACCTCCAACTCGAGTGCCCATGCCAGAATCGTAGATTTAATGTCCACATTCATCATTCCTTTATGATTGGCCTTCACGAAGATGGGCCCCAAGGTGTTAAAGACTGCATCTTCGAGATCCTTTGATTTCCAACGGAGGAGTTTCCTTATTCTCTCCGCTTTGACCTACATGAAGAAACCCTTCTGCTGCTTGTATTTCCCAGCTTTAGAGTGAAATTTACTTCCATGGTCTTGGCCTTCTGTGTTTAACAAAAAAATCTTGGGAGAGAGCTTGAGGAATTAGTTCAAAACCAAGAATAAAAACCTTTAAGTGAGAATAATAATAGGCCGTGTATTGTAGCTGCTGGGACTCATTGCATTTATTGGATCTGCAGAGTTGCTCAAGAGGCCCGTCCCATTGCTTTAATCGTAACCATAGGAATTCTGCCATGTCACATGGCGGCACACAAGTAACCCTGGCAGATTGAAACCACACACTCACCAATGAATAAGAGATCATAAAATCATGTCTTAGATTATGAGTAATTACTACCACACTTCTTTACATGATTGAACATAATGGCATGTCCTAGGCTGACATCACCCTCCGCCATTTTTACAAATCCAACTTCCATCCATTGTCAAGCACCCCTGTGTTTAAATGATTAAGTGGCCTTCAAACACATGCTACGTTCCCACTTAGAGTCAACAGAGAGTATAATTGCCGAGACACATAAGTAACTATGACAAGGTAAGATTTATGAAGTTTTCATATTGCTTGTGCCCTTCCTCGTGAAAATTGGTTGCCCAATTTGATAGCTTGTCCACATCAGCATTTCCTTCTCATCTGATGTGTGATATTTTGAAGTTTTCAAAACCCTTGAGAAGTTTGGTGATTTGCATGATATAGGCTTGGAGGTGCCACGCCCAAATATGACATTTTTGAATTGCCTCCATAATAACTGCAGAATCACCTTCTAGATGAAGGTTTTTTATGTCGAGCTTAAAACCCAGCTTGATTCTAAGTAGTGCCGCTTACACTTCCACCATGTTATTCGTTCCATTGCTTAATCTTTCAGCTTTGAATGCGAGGAGGTTTCCCATGCAATCCCATGCAATGGCCCCTGCCCCCGAGACACCCGAGTTACCATAGGAGGCGCCATAAAAATTAATTTTGGTCCAATTTATGTTGGGCGGTTCCCATTTGACCCCATCATACTTGTTCTATTTTTTGGATTTGGCTTGAAAACCCCAGGATCTAATTTTAATGCCTGGCCACAAATTTTGGATTCTACTATCTGACTTAGTGAATGGACATCTCATGGTTCTGTTGTTCGCTGAAACTTTCATGATTTCCTCAATTGAGGTGTTGATCCTGATTTTGATCTGAGCAAGGGATTCCTTTTGATCTCTAAAGATTCTATGATTATGTTCTTTCCATAATTCCCATAGCACTACTAAGGGACTGATCTCCCAAATAGCATCAAGGTGAGATCTGTTAGGTTTTGAGGGCCAGCTAGTCAAAACAACACTTAGGGTGTTGTGTAGGGGACCTTGCCATCCCAAATTGTGTTGGATCATTTCCCAGCAAGCTCGGGCCATAGTGCAATTTAACAAAAGGTGATCAACATCTTCTTTCGTATCTTCACACATCATACATTTTGTGGGCCCCAGCCTTCCTAACCTTTTTCTTCTCTCCCCTGTTAGGATTCTTCCTCTGGATGCCAGCCATGTGAATACCCCCGCCTTGGGGAGGTAGTTCTTATTCCAACATAAATTTACCGGCCAATGTTCCTCCCTATCCACCTTCTCTAGAATTTGGTAGCCTAGCTTCACAATATATTCCCCCTTTTTGGCTGCACACCACATGATACTGTCCTTTTCTGAAGTGAAAAGAGTATGTCTTTCTTTCAGTAATTCTATCATTCTTCTTTTCTGCCATTCTGATAAGTTTTCCTGTTCCACTGATTTCCATCTCCACTCTCTTCCCTGTTCCTCTGGGTGAGGTTCAATATAGTCAGAGATGTGCTCTCCCCATCTATTGGTGAAGTAATTGTGGAGATCATGATAATCCCCATTGTCCTTCAAAGCCGAGAGACTGGACCAAGAATCATCCCAAAATCTTGCAAGTTGACCATTTCCCACATTCCAGGATATGTGGTCTGTTATGACTGATCTGTAGGAGAGTAAGAAATTCCACATAGCTAAGCCCCAAGGCAGATTTCTAATTGTTAGAATGTGATTATCCTCTTGGTTACCAAGATATTTTTCTTTGAGTATTCGCACCCACATACTGTTTGGTTTTTTTTGAATGTCCCATATCAGTTTAGCCCCCAGTGCAGTGTTCAGAAGCTTCTAGTCTCTAATTCCTGCACCCCCTTTGCCTTTGGGTTTGCAAATCTTGTCCCATGCTAGTAGGGGAGTTTTGTCTTCCTGCCCAGAACCACTCCAAAAAAATCTCCTCATTCCTCTGCCAATTGTGTTGATGACATTTTTTGGGATTCTAAGACACAACATAGGGAAAACTGGCATAGCTGAGATGATCGATTTGAGCATGAGAAGTTGACCCGCAAAGGAAAGCCATTTGCCTTTCCAACCGGTCATTTTGTTGGATATTGCTATCTTAAGATCATTCCAGATTTCTATTTTACCAGCACCTTCAAAGAGGGGAATCCCAAGGAATTTTGAGGGAAGAGTGCCTTTCCTCATGCCCAACACTCTGCAAATATCATGTTGACATTTGGGAGAAGTATTAAAGAAATAAATTTTAGATTTAAGCCAATTTACTTGTTGGCCCGAGGCAACAGTGCAGGTGTCTAAGGTGTGCTTGATAAGCTGAGCTTCTTTGCATGAGGCTTCCCCTCCAAGGAAGGTGTCATCTATGAATCATAGATGAGAGAGTACCGGTTCTCCAGCAGCCACCTTGATGCCTTTCCAAGCTCCAACATTTCTTTTCCCCTTGATTAGTCTTCCAAGGGCTTCTGCCATAATGATTAAAAGGAAGGGGGAGAGAGGGTCCCCCTGCCGAATACCTTTACATGTCTCAAAGAACCCTTGTGGGCTGCCATTGACTAAGATTGACAATCAAACATTGTTGAGGCATCCATCAATCCAGTCCACCCAAACTGTAGCAAAGCCAAACTTCTTCAAATCTTTACCAAAAATACCCTGTCAACTTCATCATAGGTTTTCTTGATATCAAGTTTGACTAGCATTCATTCTGTTTTGGCCTTTCTGACTGTGTGAATGGCCTCATGTGCTACTATAATTCCTTCATAAATTGACCTGTTAGGTGCAAAGCCACTTTTTGTTCTTCAGAAATAACTGAACTTAGAATCATTTTCAACCTGTTCGCCATGGTTTTGGATATGATTTTGTAGAGCACGTTGCAAAGAGAAATTAGCCAGAAGTCACCAAAGGTGGAGGCATCATATTTTTTGGGGATTAATGCAATAAGAGTGTTATTGAGATCTTTCATGATGAACTTGCCACTGCGGGCCTCCTCAACCACTTCCCAAACTTCCTGTCCAACTAACTCCCAGAAGTGTTGATAAAATAAAGCCATGAAGCCATCTGGGCCTGGGGCCTTATCTCCCCCCATGCCAAACAGGGCATTTTGATTTCCACCAAGGTGGTAGGTTTCAAAAGAAATTCATTTTGGGCAGAAGTGATACAATGTGGGATTGATTCAAAGATTTCATCAGAATGGGTAGATTGCTGACTGTTTGTGCAAAAAATATTGGAGAAATATCACACTACCTCTTTCTTAATATCATGTTCCTCTTCAAGGACCTCACCTTGTTGATTCTTTATTGAAAAGATCTTGCTTCCAACTCTTTTGATCTTACCCGAGTTGTGGAAAAATTTTGTGTTGCGGCCGCCATCTTTGAGCCATAGCTTTCTAGATTTTTGCCTCCAATAAATCTCCTCCCTAGCGAGGATTTCCTCATATTCCTTCTTTAGATCCCATTCTTTGAGGAATTCTGTATTGGTCATGCCATGGGTGATAATCTTCTCATTTAAAACCTTGAGTTCCTCTTCCATTTTGAACTTCTCCATAAATATTTTTTTAAAGCTTTCCCTGTTCCATATTTTCATCTTTTCTTTGATGAACTGGAGTTTTTTACTGAAGATGAAAGCTTTGTTCCAGCTCTTTTTGGTGTTGTCTCCCACCACTACTGCACCAACCTATCAAAACCATCAGCCCTGAGCCACATGGCTTCGACTTTGAAAGGGCATCTTTCAGGGGCCATGTCATCCTGAATGCGCAGCCCAATGGGGAAGTGGTCAGAGCCCGTGAAGGGAAGAATCTCCACTTTGGAAATCTAGTCTATGGCAGCCCACTCCCCACCAATGAAGAATCTGTCCAGCTTCTCATCAATGTTGTTAAAATCCAACCTACGGTTTGTCTATGTGAAGTCGCCCCCATTGAGTTTAATCTCCACAAGCCCAGTCTCTTGAATGAAATTGCTGAAATCAGATTGGCTTTTTCCTACCCATCCCTGACCACCTTTCTTATCTTCTGGGTGAAGAATTGCATTAAAGTCACCACCCAGAATGAAGAGTTCATTCAGGAGATCTTTCATAATGTTGGTAATGTCTTTCCATAACGCTTTCTTGAGAGCTATGCTATTTGGTCCATAAAGATTGATGATGTTAATCCTTTTTAGAAGCTATTTAGAGTCATCTTTGGCCCAAACCCAAAATTTATTTTGCTGAATGATTTCTACATAAACTGCTTCTTCTTTCCACATGAGGCCCAGTCCCCCAGAGGCCCCTTCAGCTTCCATAAAGAAGCATTTCCACCTTGGAAATCTTAGTGCAAACTTTTTGTTGTCTTCAAGCTTAAGTTTAGTTTCTTGGATGAAAACAATTTCAGGCTTCGCCTGATCAACACAGTGCTTGATCAGTCAAAATTTGTCAAAGGCATTGTAGCCCTTGACATTCCAGGATAAGATTTTCATTGCTCCCAGGAAAAGGCATTGCCTTTTCCCGATCTCAATTTGCATTGGCCACTTGCATTTGCCGCTTTGGCAAGTCTCATCTTTAGGGTGCTTGCTCCCCCTTTTTTTCTTCCCCCAAGAACAACCTTTTCCAAGGCCGATTCTGATTGCTCTATTTTTCTGATCTCTGTAACATCCAGCTACTCTAAAAGACCAAGGAAGTCCTCAGTATCAATCCCATCTTCTTCTCTACTATCATAGGTGTGTGGAGAGTTGCCCCCACTATCTCTGACTCCATCAAAGGAGTCACCCAGATTTCTAATGGGTGAGATAGGAATATCCTTGATTAGTAACCCCGTGTTGTCTACCCAAGTAGTCGGAACACAATCTTTATCCTCCTCCATGCCTTCGGTCATAGGTTCAAAGTTGGGTTTAGGATCCCCACCTGGAGATTAGGGCCTGTGTATAGGCTTATGAACTCTTTCCATCGAGACCACTGGACTGATCACCACCTGGTTGTGAGGGTTTCTAGAGGCATCATAGGCTATGTCTTTATCCTCCATGTTTTCGAGGTGTCTATTACCTAAACCAATAGGCCTATCCGAGGGTTGATTTTCAATGCTTGGGATTTTAGAGCTATCTACCATCTGTGGCAGGGGAGCTCATGCACATGGAGAGAGAATCCTTTGATCATTACTATCATTTATGTCCTCTGAGGGGATTTTTTGCAAGTATGGAGTATGAGTAGTGCCCACCAATTTTAAGGGTATTCCTTCCATGGAAGAGACCTCCTGGGTTTTGAGCCCCCTGCTAGTCCCCGCCTCCTTATTGTTAAATGGAGAAACATTTGTTGGTGGAACTTTGGCTATTCCCTTATCCGAATATGTATTAAGAGTCTCTCTTTCACTTAAGAGTTCTTCCCAAACAATGCAGAGTCATTTGCCTTTGCCCGTGTCTCTTATGACATTGATTTCTTCATCTTCCCGACTGGTTTTTTCGATGGGCTATTTCCATATCCCCATGCTTGATCTCAGTTCTAGGGTTTCTGGGAGAGGATGAGATTCATTCCATAAGATCAAGATCTTAATATAAGTGGATAGATCTTTCTTGTTGAGGGCCTCCCCCCAATCAAGGAATTTCCCCATGGAGTTCCCCATTAGTCTCAGGGTTTCAATATTCCAGTATTCTTGAGGGAGATTTTTAAGGTTGACCCAGATAGGAATGTCATCCATATTTTGGGAAGATGGATCGAAATTTGGCATCCAGTCCTTGATGAACAACTCCAAACCCTCCAGGAAATGTGGGCCGACATTGAGGACCTCCATTTTAACCTCAATATTGGGATAGAAAACTAAATAGAAACCATTCTGGAGGGTTTTCAAGGTGCATTCTAGACTTACATTATGGAAAATCCATCCTTTGATTTGTTCATAAGCCGGCCATGAGCCCGACCATTTTAAAAAGAATGCCTTATCCTTTAAGAATTCAGACTTATTGATCCAATCCCGATTTTGAATAAATAAAGATGGCAAAATAGGGGGAGTTGTGAGCTTATTTACCTCTTTGTCTCCTTTGGTTTGATCCACTGTCTTGGGCCTCCAGAATCTTTTCTCCAGATCTTTGAAAATCGCAGGAGCCACCGGGGGTTTGCCTCTGCCATCTTTGTTTCTAAAGAAAGATCTCTGCTCCATTCGATAGTTCTTCGGATCCTTCCAAGCTCTGAAATTTTTCTTTTAGTGGTTTCTGTTGAAAAAATGGTGGGATCTTTTGTTGAAGGGCCACCGTCTATTTGTTCCTTCCTGGTAATCAAAACCAGAATTTTGTCTGAAACCTTGGTTTGGAAAATTCTACCATTACCTTCCCCGCTCCATGGAGGGGCGATTCTAGCTAATTTTTTGTTGGTTATGAGAAAAATATGTATTTTTTTGGTGAATTTCAAGAGTCAGGTGTGTCGTATGGGACCTGGGGCCAATGCCAAATGGAAATTCATTAAACATCTAATTATAGCAACGTCCCATCGAGTTAATATTGCCTTTTTGGTTTTCAAGTTGTTTGCCTTCATTGCACATGGTATGGATACCATGGACACATACCTTAAATCTATTGTTTTATAACCGTACAGTGTAAATTTATTATTCAAGACCGTTGATTAATCATAGATCAACAAGTAAAGTTTTATCTTGGGCCTAGATTCTTGAAAGAAAAAAATTTCTTCAGGAAGTCTTGAGAGTGGAGACATGTGGCAATTCTGACATGATAACTTGCAAGAAATCAATGTCTTGTCACTGAGAGTGACAGTGACATTCTTTAACCCTAATCCACTCATCACGCATGGTATCCAAATTCGTACTAGTACAGACTATAATATAGTCACTATATTAGTTTTTTCCTAAACTCGTGCATTAATGGGAAGGATTTACCTCAAGATATGGAAGATTAAAAAAAATTTAAGGACAAGGGCTATTTATAGACGTTCTTGTTTACTTATTCATCAATTTCAATTTTTTTTTGCCTCTCAGTCTTTGGTTTTAAGTTTTTAGATCTGTAGAATTTCAATTTTTTGCATGTAGTTTAAAGGTTTAGGTTTTTTTTTGAGGGTATCCAGGCTCTACAAGTTGACAACCACGTCCACGGATGAGCAGAAGCTCTTTTTGGGCATGATACCATATGAAGTTCTCACTTTCATTTGTAAGGAGGTGGGATCTTTCATAAACCTTATTGTGTTGATGTTTCTCAACCATGAGTTACTTTGCAATGAGAAGAGATACTGTGTCAGCACAAACATTATGTCCTACTTCTCAGTGTCTCTTCTTGACCTCAGAGGGGAGAAGGTAGAAATTTGTAAGCTCCTGCAGAAGTTTTTTAAGGAACAATTCTTGGTGGACGATGTCCAAGTCGTTGTCTTTACACAACCGGGGTTGGGGATCCCTTGGGTTGATGAAATAGAAAAGCTTCTCTAGTAAGACAACAATGTGGAAAGGCAAACCTTCCTACTGAACATTAATGTAAGGCATTTGACATGACATCGAAAGTGGGTGTGACTGGGGAGGGACTTCCTGCGGAAGTGGTTTCTCCTTGATGACATGGTGGAGACAGACTACGGTTGGCTCGAAGAATTCTTGAGATAATCCTCTCCAAATGATTCTTCTCATATGGGGTTGGAGAGGAAGACCCTCAATCTTCTTAAAATGGAGGGTTTCCACAGTCTGTTATTTTTTTTGTTTTTTGTTATATGATCAACCAACGAGTGCCCTTGTGGCAAAAAATTGTGTAACCTTTTTTGGGGGATACTGCATATTCACCTCATTTTGGAGGGGTGCGACTATATAGTATATTGGTGATGTAAATTTTTGAAATAATTAATGAAAATTTTGCTCTTCGACTTCGACCAATTGACAATGGACATTCAATTTAGCTTGCCAATTTACTCTTAATGAATGTTAATAATATGGTTTCTGTTTAGGGTTTCATTGTTCTGCAATTATCATAATGATTAATACTAATGTAAATTTTCAAAATGATTAATGAAATTTTTTCTCTTCATCTTCAACCAATTAACATTCATTTTAGCTTTCCACTTTACTCTTAATTAATGTTAAAAATTCAGTTTTCATTTCATTGTTCTGCAACTAGCATAATTATTAATCAATTTGAGGTGAAATTAATCAATTAAGGGTTTGAAATTAATTTGTGAAAACTAAAACTAAATATTCATTATACTTGCAGTATGTTGTGCACATTATGCTTGACGTCAACCAAAATCAGGTTCTAGGAAATTTGAATACATTCCTGGGACCTGAATCCTTTGTCGTCATTCAATAATAAATATGTTAGTCATATTGCTCATTCAATGAATATCATCGTCCGTTGGAAGAGAAAAGATCAACGGTTCGAGGAGTATTACGAGCCGAATGTGAGAGTGATAGCCATATTTGTGCTATCTTCCTCCAGAAACGAGACACATTTCACTGTGTGAGATTGTCAGTGTAATTTTGTTTAATTGTAATTTTGAAAAGAAATATAAAGAAAAATAGTAATATATTGAAAAATTATATGCCATATCAATGTGTAATTTTGATTATAATAGAAATAATTAAATTAATATTGATAATTGAATTCAATCTTAAAGTCAAAGTTAAACATTACACAATATATAATTAATTGTTAAATATTTATACAATTCTGTGTAATTAAACAATGAAATTTCAACATGTTAAATTAAATAAGTAATTAAACAATGTAATTTAGCCTATCGAATTGCTTCAATTTTTTCATAATATCATATTTTTTATTTCATAAATTAAAGTTCAATCTTTTAACAAAATAAATTGTAAATATTATTTTTCTCAAATGTGATTAGAATTTGGCTTAACAACACATTAAAAATAAAAATAACCATTAGATATTTACAATTGCAGTCAATGATGGGTAGTCTATCATAGCACGCCCTCTGCTCATAATATAAAGACAACATTTAACTGAATAAATTTTCCTATATGTTCTACTTCCATTGCTTTTCCAAAAAAAGCTTCAATATAGCCTTTAACTTCAGTAGGCTTCATCTGTACCTTCTGCTGAAATTGAAATAATTTTGCACTCCTAACATGTTGAGATTCCTCCTTTTTTCCATCTTATCATTGATTGTTCAACTTCATCTATGGTTTTCTTTTTGTAAACTTTGCCCATATGCTTCTCTATGGTGTCAATTTTTAGCTGCAACCTCTTTTCCTTATTATTTATCGTGGTGCAAATCTTACATCTGCATTCTACTGGAGGCTTACCTTCAATTAGATTGTCCACTGGTTCAATGAATGGATACTTTGACGTCCATTCTATTTAAACATTCCTCAACAAATCCCACTTCCAATCTTTTCTGATTCTCTATCCTTTTTTGAATTGTATTTTCTTTTCATCTTTCATGCACCATCATCATCTCTGGCATTCACAGTCTCACCCAAGTTGATTATATCATTCTGGCTACTCTAGGTATTTACCTAAAAATCTTCTCCAAGTTCATCATGATCTGAGATATTAGGTTCGCCACCTTGTTCAATATGTCGTGTAGGCTGTGAATCTTGTAAATCTACTTGTGATGATGTAGCTTCCTAATTTTGGCCACAAACCTTTCCACCACCAAAGTATGATGATAAGGTTTTGCATTTTGCTGGCCTCTCTTGGATTTCCCCACACGTAGGAGCCTTACTCTTATTCTTTTTTGACATCTCCAATGAAATAAAGGCTGCCCAAAAAAATATTAACTTGTTGAAGAAGTGATAATAGACTATAATATATATAAATATGATTAATTGGCCCTATAATCTATAATATAAAATCTAAATGTCATCATGTTTGAGGTCTCCCAAGTGACCATTGACACTAACTGGTCCCCACTAAATAAGAATGAACTCAAAATTTCAGACATATAAAGGTGAAACATTAGGTGAATTTAGAATAATATTACAACACAGTACACTTCAAAAATTAATCACTTACCTTTTCCTCAATTGCAGTCAGCAATGCATTTAGCAGTTTGAAACTTTGATATTGATCATAATTGAGATATCAGAACCAACCAAACCAAAATGTATAAAATAACATTGATCTATGAATTTATTTATACCAATATTTTTGGAAAATTCAGCAGGAAGATTATATGATGTACAAATATTTGGCGAAGCCTGCATAATTATAACATGTCTTATGTAATTCCCAAGGTGATTATGTGTCATCCAATAATTTTGTATGATTAATATAGTTGGTGAAAATGTGTCAGTTTGAGACACACATCTACAAAATGATAGGAAAATTTGGGGCCGCCTCTAAATATATCTGTATAACACCATTGGTGAATTTAGGCCATCGATTAAGATGAGCTTTGGAAATTGTAGGCAAAAAATTTTAATTTTTCGTGTCCAAAAAGTAGATTCGATTGGCGATATCATGAAAGAAAGAGATAAAATTACATAAACTGATGGGCAATGGGCCTGGGAATTGGACCCAATATTTATAAAGTTTGGGTAACACAACCAGTCTGATATACACATATTATAAGCCAAATCCTGGGTCGCCGACTTGAGATATTCACCACTAAAATTATCCCTGGCCAACAAATACTGGAAAAAATGTGTAGTGGAATTTTAGGTGGACATTATTAAAAAAAAATCACCACACTCAAAATTATGTTGGCCAGTTACTTATAGCCAACCATGTTTTATGATTGCTTTGAACTTGTTAAAAAATGTGAGAAGTGTTAATTCTTTGTCGGAAGATGAAAGAATTTTGCCATGCCTTTGAGACCCATTGTGATTGATGAACCCTTTTACCAATGGGGTTTAGATTTCATCGGGATAATTAATCCCCAAGTGTTAGATATAGGTGGATCCTAACTACAACAGATTATGTAACCTAATGGGCAGAAGCAGAGCCACTCAAGAATGCCACAGAAAAAGCAATTTCCAGTTTCCTGAAGTATTGGTGTTACGATTCAGACCACCCAAAATAATTATTTTTGACAATGCGAGAAAATTCATAAGAACCAATATGTCTGAGTTCATTCTGAGAAATGATATTTTCTTGAAAACATCTTCCAATTATTATCCTTAGGGAAATGGTTTGGCAGAGTCAACAAATAAGAACCTGGTGAGGAACATAAAGAGGATCAGCTAGGAACACTAGCGGGAATGGAACAAGCACTTGCACACTACTCTATGGGTAGACCATATTACTCCAAAGTAGGTCCTCAAGACCTCACCATACAAGTTAGTCTATGGAAAGGAGTCACTCCTTCAAATTTCAATGGAGATTCCTGCCCTACAACTTCTCAAAGCTATATAAGTCGAGGAGGATGGCGCCATGAATGTAAGGTTGGTTGAATTGTTAAATCTACAGGAGAAGCACAAGAAAGACCACAATTCCCTTACACATCATTAGGGTTTTTTCATAAGGTAGTTTGATAAAATATCATCAAGCATTATTTTCAAAGAAAATGACCTGGTCTTAAAGTATAATGAAAGGGCAAGCAAGCTAGGTCATCATGCAAAGTTTGACGCCTTATGGGAGGGTCTTTTTTGCATTACAAATTGTAAAGGTGGAAACACCTTTGAAATAGAAGATATAGAAGGTAATCCATTAAATATCTCAATAAACAAGATCCACCTTAAATATTTATATTAATAGGGCTTTCACTTTCCTCCATGTAAATAGTAGGTTAGTCATGCTTTGTGTTTAATAAGTACTGTCAAGTACATTTGATTCATTGTTTTCCTTTCACCCCTCAATTTTTTTAGCCATTTCCTTTTCCCATGGGTGGCAGTCTGTATTATCCAAAAAATCTCAAAATATTGCCCCTCAGTTGTCATGTCAAGCCCTTAGTTGTTGTTAGTTCCTCATTTTGCAGAATGACGATGAGTCCAGGTAACTTGTAATCTCCTCTTTTCATGCACATAACACATGGAAGCCAAGGAATTTAATGCACATGTTCATGCAGCTACCACCTTTCTTTTCTTTTCATATTTCTAAAGAATAAGCATTCCAAGTTGATTGCAGAAGAGAACCTTGAGGTTTCTGTGTTTAGGATTGTTAAGAGATTGTTTCTTTCTTTTCAAATGGAAATGGTGTGCGCTTCACCATATTTTGCAATGTTGCCTGTTGTTTTATCATACACATCATATGACCAAGTGCCCAAGTTGGTTATGGATAGACCATAAAAGATAATTGTTTCAAAAATAGACATTACCAAGGATCTTGTAATGGTCAAAGACCTAGCAGATCATATACGGGACCCATTATCAGCTTCGTCCACTAGAGGCCTTAGAGAGGGGGCATTATAGAGAAAATTAAATAAAAAATTGCCATGGTGGGTTCATGAATATGGAACTCCAGCTTTCCCTAGTACATGGTACCCAATGTTCACCCTTGCCCATAACTAATTCATGCCCTGGCAAGGCATTTCAATGCAGAAAGTTGTGTCATTGAATATGGTGGGTTAAAATGATTATAAGCTAAGATTCCATAACAAGCATGTTGTACATTTCGTGCGACATGGAAAACATTGTGCAATTTGATGAAACAAAGCTTGAGCTTGAGTGGAATCATCTACCCAACCAAAAGGATTTCTTGGAATGAGAAATGCAGACCATGTTCTCTAGCATGTCAAAGTTCGCTATGCCTGTTTTCTATTTTTTAAAGTGATTCCAGGGATATCTTCTCTATGCATGCTTTTATCTATGGACTAGAGGGAGATGATCTTGTAGAGGAATTTCAAGTGTCCATGACATATAAAATAAAAATAACCTCAAATCCTTCCATTTAATTCAATTTTTCCAATGTCATTACAGAGGGCATAGTGCAACAGCTTCAGGATTTCCAAACTTCTCCCCATTTCATATACTCATCTCTTTTGATTCATACATTGTTATATCAAAATGAAGATTACTTTTTGGAGTTTTTAAACCTAGGTATATCAAGTATTGTTGGGAAGAGGAACCCCATATCTATGTGGACTCTCATCTTGAACATGCCCTATGACTATAATGATTTCCTAACGTGGTTCCTAAGACCCACCATGAGTGCCCTCACAGACTAATTTAATGAGGGTAGACTTTCTGTGACCCAAACCATTTGGTTGCAAAATTATGAACTCTGGGTGGAATGGTTCTATGGAGTTGATTTCACCATTGTGAGTGCTCATGGTTTCATTGAGAAATCCTTTCTACTCCCTACCTTCATTCTAGATAGAGTTTTGGCCTTATAAGTTTTTAGACAACTTTATGTGGTTGATGAGCGGATGAGCACAAGAAAACAAAACAATGATATACAAACTACCAATTTCTTTTGATAACATGACTTTGATTAAATGAAAAGTGGAGAACCTATTAATATTAAAGGTATCCCAACTCGATCTCCTATTTCTTCACGAATCCTGGGACTTTGACCCAGACGGATGCCTTTCAAGAAGATTCAACTCTGTCAAACATCACCCCCGAGCATATTGGGATACAAAGCAGAGCCCTGCTTAGCCAAAAATAGAGGTTATTGTTAATCTTTCCTCTCCACATGTTGGCTCTAGGTGCTCTTGGATATATTTTATGAGATAAATGATTCTTTCAACCCTGCTCTAAAGAGAAAATTGTTTCCTTGTGGGTGTACATGCAGGAGACTAAACTAAACTTCGCTAACTTGAATTAGCCTGACATGGATGAGAATTTTAAAGAGAAGTGGGACAAGGAGCACAATGAAGGTTCCACTTTAGGAAGTCAAGAGAAAGAGGAGTATGTTCCTTATTTACCCAATCCTCCCCCAAAGAAATAGGTAGTGGTAGTGGAAATAGATTTTGAACCTGTGGAGGTGATAGTGCCTTAAAAAGAAAAGTAACAGGACTAGGACAATATAGTGTAAAAAGGGGAAAAACCTTATAATTTGTATGCCCAAAGCTTGGTAACAAAGAGAAGAATACAATTGAAACCTATTTATTCTCCTGAAAAGAAGAAAATAAAAATATCAAAGCTTAGATTGCAAGAGTCAGAGTCAAAGGTAGAGGAGGAATTGCACCCAACAATAATGAAGAAGGATCCACAACAGTCGTCACCATTAGATTACTCAAGTGAGTTTCTCTCTAGCCCTCCTCTCTTCCCAATCTTTGGTTCCTCCTAAAGTTAGGCCCACACCTTCCCCTAGTCAATGTTTATCTACCCATGCTCTAGCAAGTCAATTACCCTCACAATCTGTTGTCTTTTCCCCTCCCAGTGCTAAAACTATCCCTACTTTTAATTTGAATTCCCCATTGATTGTCACCCCAGATTCCTCCATAGAGTCTTCTTTAGCTTTGGATCCTCATATCCCCCCTTTATTCTATCCTATTATTGCACAAGGAGGTATTTCATAATGTGATAGAGTCTCATTTCAATGTCGCCAAGCAAGCCAGAGTAGCCTGAGCCCAAAAGATGAAAGATAGGGAGGATAACTAGCCCACCTTTGCCAATGTCAGCTCCCTATATGATGATAAAAGTAGAACATTCACTATTTTATCTAGAGTTCCTAATGTCCAAGGAAAGATTCATGGTAAAATGCTTCCAAATGAGTTTGATTCCTATACTGTCTTCATGCAAGGCCCCGAGACAAAGTTGAATTTATGGAAGAGTCTCAAAATATAATCATTGCCGACTATCTAAAACTCACTCAGAGGCTAGAAAAGAAGTAAAAGGACTTACATAATTCAAAAATCACATCAGATGAATAAAATATAGAGATTAAGGCTCTAGAGAAGGACATTTTGAGTCTTAAAAAAAATATCGCAAAGAAGACCGCTGAGGAGCTTGAACAAGAAAAACCAAAGTGACAAAGGCTAGTGAGGAATTAAGTTAAGTAAATTTGGTGGTTGAGGAGGAAAAATTGAGGTTTTCCTAGCAGATAAACTATAAAAGGCTATCACTAGATGATGCTTTGAGGAGCCTACATATCAAGAACATTAAGTCAGAAAAGGATCGGGAAGAGTTTGCTTAGCATCTCTCCAAATTGTAGAAAGAGTATGACCATTCGAAGATAGAGTGAGAGTCCATGATGAAAGACTTGGAGTGGAGATCCAATGAATTGGTTCAAAGGGATAAGGAACTAGTTTATGACAATATGTATTTCCATAAGGTCATCAATCTCCCCCTTTGGCATTAGTGACCAAAAATACTTATCATGTTAAAAAATTGCTTAACCTTTCTGAGCCAAAACTCAAGGGGAAGCTCTCTCTTTCCCTGAAAAGAAGAAAAGATTTAGCAGTACAAATGAATGAAAAAAGTTACATAGAAGAAAGAATTGATGACTTATGCAAAGAAAGAAGTTTCAAAGAAGCAGATGCATCAATTGAAGACCTACTTGCAAAGAATCTCAATTTACATGAAAAATCCATTGAAAATGAAAAGATAGAAGATATATCTGAAAAGGAAGAGGAAGAGGTAGAAGCATAGCCTCCTAAGAACAAAAAGAGGCTAGTTCTCAAGAAAACACCTAAGGCCCCTACCCCTATCCTCACTACCAGCAAACCAAGAAGATCAAGAAGGAAACTCATATTACCTAAGGAAGATGAAGAAGATGAAATCACATTCAAGAAGCCCCCACCTACCTTTGAGAAGAAAATTGAAGCCTTAAGAGAAGGTAGTGGTATGAGTTCTCTAAAATCTTTGAATTGTGCTTCCAGAACTAAGGATGAACATAAGAAAATTGATGAAGCAGTTATAGAGAAGATGACTGGGTGGAAGTATGATCCATCTGAATTGAAGAGTCACATGTCTGAAGACCTATTCAAGGCAATATCTGTTCCCTGGAGCAATGTTGTCCAAACAGAAAAAGATATTAGAGAATAGAAATTGAGGAAAGTCATGCCTACTATGAGAAACAAAGAGGTAAAAGAGGCCATGACCAAGTATGAAAGAAATCACACTCCAAGGTTCAAAACCTTTTAGGTATTGAATAAGAAGATAGAGGATGTGGTGTAGGCAGCTACACAGATATGGAAGATAGTCTTGGAAATCAAAGATGATATGTATAGGATGATATCTGTGTAGCTGCCTATACATATCATCCTCTCTCTGAGAAAAGACAAGTCTACTGAATTTACATCCCAATCACCTATACATATCATCCTATCTCTGAGCAAAGACAAGTCTACTAAATTTACATCTGGACTAGTAGGGACCGAGAACTAGGCTCCACCTACTACTGGGCCAAGTCTGACCAAGTCACAGAAGGTAACTGTGAATATTCCTTCAGTAAGCATTGTTAGGAATAAGGTGTCTCAACCTTGGATAATTCCTATTCTTATTATTTGTTTTGTAAAATGTATTTCTTGCAAATAATGTTGATGTGTCGGCATCTTGAATAGTGTGTAAGGAGATCATGG
>MU226576.1:1530206-1550679 GCA_018584345.1 Thuja plicata | reverse complement strand
TAACTGTAATAGTTTTTGATCAATACATTGTGCAGGTTTTGGAGTGCTGGGGTTTTTTACCGAAAGGTTTTCCCCAGGGTATATCATTGTGTCATTCTCTGTTTTCTGTATGCATGGTATGTGATTGCAATATCTTTGTTAAAGTAGTTAACGAATCTATTCAGTTGTAAGGATTTAAAAGAATTTGCATAATACTTTCCTATAGAGATTAGCGTAGGAAGCTGTTTCCGCACCTGAGTTTCCTTACAAGCATTAATGCAACATTTGATTCAGACCCTACAATTGGTGCAAAAAATGTCAATGACCTATTCCAACTAAATACTGAGGAGAAAATTGAGGAAGGAAAGGATATGGATGATAGTGGAAAAGGTAAGGAAATTGTTCCTTCACCCAATCCTAAGAATAGTGGAAAAGGAAAAGAAATAATCACTGATGATATTGATCTTGAGCAAGACATTGTGATTCCAAATTGTGATCTATCCAATCTGATAGTAGAGCAAATGGATACACTAGGGGATCTATGGAAGAAAAGAGCTACACAACAAAACTCTGAGCAGAAAAGAAGAGAAACAGAGTGTTGGAAGACATAAAAGGTATATTCCTAGATGCACTAGAAGTAGAAGTAAATGAGAGTGATTCCATTGTGGACCAATTTTTAGACATAGTCCACAAGCTCAATAAATATTTAAATGGTCAAGAAAAACTACTACAGAAGGTAGAAAGAAAGTTTGAGAACAAAGTTCTAGAGAATGTTGCAACCAGGATTGCAATTGATCAAGTCAAGCTAAATTCTCTCATTATCTCTCTAGAAACTATAGTAAATAATGTTGCTTCATTATTTGTAAAGTTAAGTGATACTTCAAACTTAACAATGGAAATCAAGATGAAGCTGACAAAGGTAGATACAAATCTGAAGGAAAGTGAAAATCAGTTGGCACTTAACCTGAGTTCAAGTTCAACACATTTTGTGAAAATTAAGTATCTGGCAGACATGCAAGCTGAATTAATAAGGGAAGAAGAAAGGAAAAGAGAATATCTCACAGCTATGCAGAGCCAACTCCTTCCACACATGGATGTAATGAAGAGGCATATATCTCATGCCAAGACTCTTATTCATGACAACAAATTTTCATTTGCAGAGCTTATGATGGAGCTATCAACAGAGATACAGATAGAGTTATACATCTTGAAGGTGTTGCAGAATAATTGGGACAATACTTTGTCTCAGATTTTAAAGGTACATAGTAATTTCCTATCCTATTTTGGTATTACCATATAGATATATTTTGGCATTTATATCAAAAACAAGGGGGAAATGTATATAGGATATAGGAAAGACATGTATAGAAGAGAAGTAGACCAGAGATAAGACATGTACAGAAGAGAAGTAGAGTAGAGATATATATAAGTGTAGTAGAGATATATATAAGTGCTACAAAATCAATTTTGAAAAATAAAAAAAAAGAGAGTCAGTTGTAACCGAGTCATAGAGCTATTGTCAAAACCTGAGCAAGTACCCAAGCATATGGTAAGGGGGGGTTTTGACTCAGGAAGGTTGAGTAGTTTTTGAACTTGATATGTGTTTTTGGTCACTAATGCCAAAGGGGGAGATTGATGACCTTATGGAAATACATATTGTCAATTAGTGCCAAAACACTTAGTCATCACAGTGTTGACCGAGCCAGCAGTGCAACCCGAGTAGTTACAATTTAACTTGAGAAGTTGAAGTGTTGATAGAGCAGACAGTGGTAATCAATATTACCTAAGTGATCAGAGTAGCCCAAGTACACAAAGTAGCCTAAGTGCCAGAGTTTAGTATGTTTCTTGAGTGACATCATAATGCTTGAGTGCTAGTATATTGCCCGAGTGGATCACTGGACCCAAGTGACAGTTTTGGGCCAACTTAGCTTATATTGTTTGATATTAATTTATCTTATGGAAGCCGACTTATAGTTACATTTGGTTTGGATAAGGTATAAATATAAAGTATTTTGTTTATTCAAATAGGTGTGAATATATGAATAGAAGCATGTATGCGAATATGAAGTGGATGATTGTTTAAGAGGCTATAGTAGTATAAGGAACAACAGAGACTCATCCATCATAGTCAGGTGATTAGTTTATATCATTGGATCTTATTCAGCAATTCAGAGTTGCATTGAAGATCATCTATTGGTTCATCTTAATAGGTGCATCAACAAAATCCTCTAACAAGGCGGACCTAACAGTCCTTTATAAATCTCCTAATAGAGTTGCATTACTTGATTGTATTGTACTAAATCCTCTCACAAGGTGGACCTAACAGTCCTTATTACTCCTAATAGGGCAAGCCATCAAAATTGGTCAATTTTAAGCTTTAACATGCTAAATTTATACTACATTAATAAATCTTGTGGGTACCATACCCACCCCAGTTTTACTTTCTATTTGGAAGGTTTCTAGGTAACCAAATATTGTGTCAAATATTGTGGATTTTTTATTGCTTTTCATTTCATGCATGCAATCAATTTAGATAATCTAATATTGGATTAAAAGGATAAAGTTTTATTGGTTCCTGATTCACCCCCCCCTCTCAATCACCTTGACTCAACATATTTACAACACTAGTAGCTAACCAAGATTAATGAGTACACTTAGAGAATAATTTGTATGTAAAGGAGCTACAGTTCCAGGGCGAGATCCAAAGTCTAGAAAATGCATTGACAATAAAGCAAGAAAATGTTGAAAATATGTTTAAAGTCACAAAGGAAAAAATAAAAGGAGCTAGCAGAATTCCAGAAGGAATTACTGGATGTGCAATTGCACATTAGGCAGCTAAAGGAGGTCGTTAAGACAAAGGAAGACCAAATTAGTCAGTTGCAAGTCCCCATCTCAACCCCAACTCCATAAATTTGTATACTTTTGGTGCAAAACCTATATATCTCCTTCTGGGATGAGATTGAGTCATCCACATTAAGCTTGATGTCTACTTTCAATTTTGTGGTTGATGTTGTGAAACTAAGCACATAAGTACAAGTTGATTTAGAGACAATAGAACAACAAATAACTCCCAACATAAATGAGTCAAGGAGTTTGATTGAAAAATTACATGAAGACGATGATGGCACCCTGTCATCAGCTTAAATCATAGATAGATGACTTACATTAGTGTGGGATGGAGAATTCATTAAGTATGGAGAAGCAATCACATTCATCAAAGAATGTCTAAAGAAGCTAAAGGCTTCAATTATGCATAAAAAATAAAGGATCAATGTATTTATTCGGGTTGGGCTCCCTTCACCCTTTAGGCTAGATGGATCATTATACAAAGAGGTACAAGTGTAGAAACTAATGGAACTAAAATGACAAGACCGCTTCTATGAGATAATTCTAGGCCCCAATCCCATTGCTTCTCAAGTAAGGGTGATTTCCAACCCTCTCGCATTCCTCTAGTTCATCTTAGAAATAGAAAAAGATAGCCTGAGTAGTTTCACTTTCTGGGAGAAGATTACACTTTATAATGGGTTCCCTTCCAATCCACCTTGGCCATTCTTTGATAAGTTTTCTCCTGCCCTCTTTTTTTTGTGGGAACCAAAGCTTTTGGGTTTCGATTGTGGTGCAAGAGCACCCTAAGGTCTTTTGATAGATCTTTTTGTCATTTTAGCTTGTAGGTTGGTTTGGCCAACAATTAATAAGGACTAAGTTATAAATTCCCAAGTGTGTGATGTGTGACTAGAGTCAGTAGTGATTAGGGTTTAGTAATTGGTGAGGTCAAGTTGTATCTAGGGGTCTATATCCTTAGAAGTCAACCAAAAGGTCAAAGGGTTGACCAAAAATCCAAAATGGAGTGGAATTCATGGTTTTTATATTTTTGAATGTTTTAATGTCATATGATAAGTTTTAGGACCATGTTGGGGCATTGGAAGTGATAAAGTGTCATTTGAGCAAAAGATGTAAAAGTTGTCATGACAACTTTTGCAATTTTGCAAAGTTGTCATGACAACATTTCCTAAAAAGTAGGAAAGGTATTTAATAGTGCCCAAATCCTGACATGAGGGTCCTTAAATGTGAGGATAAGTTATATAAGGTAGACAAAACCCTAATCTAAGAGTTAGTTGTCATATTGTACGGACTGTGTGTGAGGAAGGAAGGATTTAGACTGTATTTTCATGATAGTGCTTGTATCCAGTTGTTTAATGGGTTGAAATTGCTGAATTAATGGATTGAGAAATTTTATGTTGGCATGTAATTAATTGTTGGGGAATTAAATTAGTCATTTTGTGTGACTGTTGAAGGTTTTGTAAATTCTTTTGTTATTACAGTTTCGCTATCTGGTTCCGAGGCAACTATGTAAATATGCCCCCCTCTTGAATTCCCATGGTCAAAATCCTATGGCCTCTTGGATTCAAGTAGGGGACTCCATTTAAATTGTGTATATAGGTTGAAAATTTGTTTTGTGTAGGGGAAGAAATTTTAGCATGAATCCCTAGGTGAGTGCTAGTGCATTGTGGTTAGGTGCTTGAATGGAACAGTAGCAAGAAAGCTTTCTCAGTGGATTGGTAGAAGCCAATAAATGGTGGGTGAATGTAGAGAGGTGTTTCCTTGTTAGTTGGATGCAAGGATAATTTCAGTGGAGTTGTGGAAGGCATTCAAAATGAGCCAAGAAACCAGACTGTGTACATGTTCCCTAAAACCCATGAAAATAGGGGTTTCTTGGAAAACAAATGTACAGATAGAGGGGGAACTTTAGACCTTGGAAATCATAGAGTGTAGGAAAAACCCACAAGGAATCCATAACTAGTTCCCAAGGGTGTTAAGGGATTTTGGGAGGAAATCCACTTTTTCAGTGAATAGGAGGGCTAATTAGGCCTAAAAGGCTACAAGGGCTTAAGAACTAGAAATCTTGAACCCGATTGAAACTAGGGTGAAAGATCCACAAAATTGGATCTAGGGGAGTTGAAAGAGATCTAAGGAAGGTCAGGAATCCTATCACTAGGAAGATAGGAAAAAATGGGAAAGAAAGTGACCAAGACAAACCATGGATGTGAAGAGATATGGAGAGGGACTTAGTGTGATTTTGAACTTGTTGGAGAGCTCCTAGAGAGTTAGAGGATCAAATAGGAATCCTCTAGTTAGGGTGGTGATAGAAACCCTAAGAAAGACCAAGAAAAGGTCTAGTAGAGAGAAAGAAAGCTCTAGGAGTGGGAGCTCCCCATCAAATTGGTATCAGAGCAATTGAAAGGCTTGGGAGTTGATTGGTGTATTTCAGAGAGGAGTGAATCCATAGGAGAGAACATCATGGTGAACAATGCCAAACTGGCAAGGTACTTGTCAAAGAATCAAGACAAGAATAGGCTTCTTGAAGAAGAAATGGAAGAAATGAAGATAAAGATGACAAAGGTTGTAGAGACAACCAACAAGATAAAAGAGAAGATGAGTGAAGATAGGGATAAGGGGAAGAAACCAATAGAGGAGGAGATAGAACCAGAGCCTGACCGTCCTCTACCTAAGGAACCATTTCTCAAGGTAGTTAAAGCATTGAGTGGAAAGGCTCTAGAAGGCATTCTAGTGTTCTCTAGTAAGATGGATGCATAGATGGTTATGGAATGGATTGAAGGCATGAAGAACCACTTCGAATGTGATGGAATCACAGAAGAATAGAAGGTAAAGATAGAAAAGTCTAGGATAAGAGGACAAGCACTCACATGGTGGAAGTTTCTGCAAGAAGAAAGGGAAAAAGAGGGCAAGAATCCCATAGAAAATTGAAAATCTATGGTGGCAAAGGTGAAGGCAAACTACCTTCCAGAAGACTATGACATTCAACTACATAAGAAAAGGAAAAACCTTAGGCAAAAGGATGTAGATGTACCATCATATACAAAATAATTCTAGAAGCTTTGTCTTAGATCAATAATACAGGAGACATAGAGAATCAAAGTTGCTCAGTACCTTAATGGATTAAGGTGGAATATAAAAGAAGAACTCAGTATTTTTACCCTAACCTCCATTCATAATTGCTTCCAAATGGATTCAAAAGTGGAAGGGAAACTCAGGAAGAAGCAAGACTCTAACTCTAGAGGAAGAGGAAGGGGTAGAGACAATAGAGGTGGCCATAGAGGTGGTTTAAGTGGGAGAGGAAATGATAGTAGGAGGCAAGGTGAATCCAAATATGCAGAGCAAGGACATGAGTCAAGAAATAGAGGTGGATACAATAGAGGAATGGGTTCCTATAATAGTGGAAGAGGAATATCAGGAGGTTTTGGAAGAATTTCTCATTTTTCTTCCATGAAATGTTACGACTATGGACAATTGGGGCACCCTGCATATAGATGCCCTGACAAACCCTTAGCTTCACAAGGAGAGAAAAAGAGTGCCTATGTCCAAGAAGGGGACTATTCTAAACAATCATAGGTGAGTCTAGATTCAGAGAAGGGAGTGCATCTCATGTTGAGAATAATCTTGATCAAGACAGCCACTAAAGATGAACATAAGAAGAGAAGGGCTCTTTTTAGAGTCAAATGCAAGATATTGGGAAAAGTGTGCAAAGTTATCATTGTTTCAAGGTCCACAGATAATGTTATATTTGAGGAGGTAGTCAAGAAGTTGAAACTCACCAAGATTCCACATGTGTGTCCCTATAAAGTTACTTGGTTAAACAAGGGGCAAAACATCTTGGTAAATGAGCAAGTTTGGGTTGAATTCATCATTGAAAAGTATCAAGATAAGATACTTTGTGATGCGTTGCCAATGTATGCATGTCATTTGTTGTTGGGCAGACCATGACAATATTGTTGCCCCATTTTTGTTCTGCATATCTTTAGAGAAAAATAGATGTTTGATGTGTAGAAGTGGTTTCAAAACATCATGTAAGTCGTGAGTCTAAGTCTAGTGTTTCTCTTTAGGATAGAGAAGCCTTTATTAGATTTTCCCAAATTGCCTTCTCCTTTGTAAGCCAGGGGTTTTTCATCCAGAATCGCATCATATTGCGTAGGTTAAGCTCCCAAATCTAATAAAGGTCACAATTCAGAAGTTCTTAATAATGATCTTATGTGATTTTGGAATCTTTAACTTTGATACTTCATTTTTGTCTTATCGGTGGAAAATTGGTTCTGGGCTTCTCCCTGGCGGATAATCACCTACAAAGTGCCTTTTCCGCAACCAACAATTTTTTGAAGGTCTCAGCGATCAATGGAAGTTGGAAATAGATAATTGAAGGTTAGAAATGCTACTACATTCAACGTGAATCCCATCGGGTCAGAGGAATGATCAAATGATGAAAAATCTAAGAGGGAAATCTCAATGGTAGAAAAGCAAAAAATGGCTTCTCCACTACCTCAATAGGCGGGTTCTAACATGTAAGATACATTTTCCGCCAGATTGCCACATGCAAGATTTGTAAAGAAAAATCAACCTATGAGAGGATTCAAGGTAGAAAGAAGGTAGATGAAATCATAACAGGCCGTATTAGTATTGTAAAAAGTCAAAATTTCTTCGTGGTGGATTTCCGAATAAGGAGTACTCCAACCGTGTTTCTTCGCCCAAAGGAGAAGCGGAAAAGTAATTATTCGCTGCCTCCAAAATGTTACCGTTATAGTTATATAAAGTGAAAGATGTTTCTTAATGGCCCATAGAGGTAAAGTAATTAATTCAAATAAAATCATTTTGTTTCTTAACAAAATTTTTCTTAAATGCTTAAGTATTTTCATTCGTGTGGCATAGGAAGTCGATCATTAATGGTAAGAAGTTGGAAGTTATAAAATCAATGGAATGTTTCAAACAGGATTACCATCTGTTTGATGAATTATCTGAATTGAGAACTCTAGAAATAATTATTCTTTGCTTTCAGTTTTCCTGAGATAGATCCCCAAGTCTTAATTCAAATCTATTGAAGCATGACTGCAAAATTTATGGGGTTTGATGGGATGAACAACATTACTTCTGACTCTCATAAAATCCTGGATACCTCTTTGAGATTCTTTAATATGTAGAGCTTTCACAATAGGCTGAATGCTAAGAAGATACATCCAAATATTGAGAATCTAAAGGACAGTGGGTTGGTTGAAGTTGCTAGCTTCCCTATTGCAATTCAAGCTCCAGATCTTGTTAGAGAATGCATAGCTCGCTATAACCCAGAAACTAAGAAAATTCTATTTCCCGATGATACGGTGCTGCTATCTATTGACCGTGACTCCATCTAGAACTCCCTTCATATTTTGGATCAAGCCGAATACTCAGAGATGACATACAGTCATGCGGTTAATGAATATAGAGTGAAGAAGGCCGTGTGGAAGAAGGAGATAATGAAGACATGGTTCCAGGAGTCGAGGAGCACCAAGGGAAAGTTGCCCAAAACACTATATGACACAAACCTGAAGCCAAAGATTGTGGATATCTTGGTAGTGCTTCACAGGATCAGAAGTGAGAGAGATGCGCTTAATTACATTGAGCACCATTTCTTCCTAGTTCAAGCAATTTGCTCTCAACACCATTTTATTGATTGGGCCCTCATGGTAAGTGAAAATCTCTAAAGTGCCCTAAATAGAGCTAAACATTAGAATGAGTTCTATATGTCCTCAGTTATATTATATATCTTAGCTACAATTCAACTTTGTCTAGGACTTCCTAGGCTAGAAGAGTTCCCAGAAGATGTTAAGAGCTATGAGGTCTTTCCCTGTCTGCAATTGCATAAGAGTTATACTAAATATCTCAAAGTTAATGATGCATTTACAATGAGATTGTGTAGGGAGTTACAAGGTTGCCCAGAAAGGAGATTTTCTCTAGAAGCCATGGCATTCATCAGTCAATTTGGAGCTTATTTTATCCAGTTTGCAAATTTCTCATACATCCATCTTGCAGGATTCGATGATTTCCCTCTGAAGTTGCCTAGGTATCCTGATGACATGATCGTGTTGGTTGAAGTGATGAGACAAGCAGTCCAGGTGAACCTAATCTGTGCAGGCACTCAAAATAAAGGCTACAATTTCTTGATGACCATTGGAGCCTACAGTTGTGCATCCTGGTCCGATGTGAAGAATGTATTGAAAGCCTTCTAAAAGAAGTTTCAATTAGAAACATATAATGTTCTAAGGCCACAGTATGATCCTGTAAACTATGCCCAAGATTACTTACAAATGGGTCATTCTATTCATCACATTGATGACATAGAAGACTATTGGGCCAACTGTAAAGATGATCTAGAAAGTAGAGATCGATTTTATGCCAGATTAACTATTGAACAAATCAAAAGGTTCAAATTTAATATCATAGTTGAAGGCATAGAAGATGATGGCCATCATATGTACGATGATACCTACATATAGAAGATCAAGCCCCTTCCCATAAGCTCTAAACCCATGCTAGCTCAAGCTATTGATGACTTGGAAACCTTGACGGGTGGGATTTACAGAAGGATAAAACAATGGGTTGAATGGATGACAGGCATGAGGAAGAGGTTGGAAAGGAGGCCCCCGTCTCGACAAACTCCAACAAAAGAGACCAGGGGTACTCCTACATAATCTTCAGAAACTATTCTGACCGTAGCCAAAGAATTATTTAAACTAGTGGGTGGAGGTGATGAGCCTCCTAAAAAGATGATTCCGCTAGACAAGACTGCTGGAGATGGCTCAGCCCCAATCATTAGTTCCACAGAAGAAGTAGTCTCTATAGAACCAGTCAAGTATACGAATGAGCCTGTTAAGAATATAGAAATAGAGCAAAAAGATAAATTCAGCACTATGGGCACACAAGGTGATACCTCGACCCAAGATACTCCAAGGTGAGGGTCTCCTATCATAGTGGAAGTGGGAAAGGATAGCTCTAGCACTGCGGCCACAACATGAGATGAAGAGGCTGGAAAGTAACATAAGGTTGCTCAAGTTATTAAATTGGTTTCCTCCTCCCCTACCTCAGTGAATCCATTTGCTTCTAGGCCTAAAGCTACTCCTCCAGTCATCAGGAAGCTATTCATAGAGGAATTGGTCTCTACAACCAAAGTCACTAGCGCGGAGTCTTGGATAGAGAACACTTTAGAGCGCAAGAGGAAGAGGATAGAAGAAGGAGATCCGAGCAAGGATACTCTCTCATGGGCCCTATAATCCAGTGCCACCATGAGCAAGGTAAAGAAAGAAAAGACACTATCTACATTAGGCTGAGACCTAGAAATAGGGCACTTTACCATGGAAGTAGCGAAGCCCACCAAAGAAGGTAGGATTGAATATTTGATCGCCTCTGATTTTGAGCTACAGTCATTTGATATGGGACTGGCTCACCATGATACTAAGGTGGATTGGTGGAAATCCACTAACATTTTAATTGAAGAAGAGCTCGAGGAGCTCAAGACTGCTAAAGTCTAGCTTAAAGGGGAGGTCACTGAACTAACTAAATTTATCATACAATTAGTTACTCGGGTTGCCAGCATTTTGAGCGACCAAACCACTTTCGACCCCAATGCTGTAGAGAATCAAGCTATCATAGCTAAGTTGTAGGAAGACAAAATTTTTGGGTAGATTGGTAAATGATGGATCAAGAGACTCAAATCTGAAGGTCTGGTAGTTGTTGAGCAGCTAGGTAACACTCTACTAAAGTTTGAGAAAGAGAGGAGCTATATTGAAAAGAATTTGCAGACTCTCATGTCGGAGAGGGTAAAGTGTCAAGAATGCATAGTCATGCTGCATGTAGCAGTTAAAATGAAGACTAAGGAGGCAATAAAGGTTAGGATCCTACATAAAGGAGATGAGACTCTGATCGAATGGCTTCAAAACCTAGAGTTTAAGACTGAGATGATCATTCAAGATGAAGTAGGGTTGTAGCAGACAGATGTCAAAATCAAAGAAGAGCAGAGCAAAGATTTTAAAATCCTTCAGGGTCTTCATATAGAATCACAAATAAGTGGTCAAGGAAAAGAGATGATTAGAGTGACCAACATGTAGAAATCCTTCTCTGACTATGTGGACAAGCTGGAAGAACAGTCTTCTTCTCACTTGGATAAGGTGTCAGAACTTCAACAGTTGAGCGGGTGCATCTATAAAGCTATGGAAGAGTTGAAGGATAAGGTAGATGTGGTTAAGAGCTTGACCAAAGATCATTCCAGGTGGCTCATCAGATATACCAATGTTCATATCAATAGACATGAAGAGCTAATTCCGGTCATCACAGCTGTCACCGCCTATAGGGCAAAAATAGATAAGGGGAAGAAAACAGAAACATAAATATTCCCTCTTGTATTAATTTTGATAGAGATTGTAACAGATAAACATGTGTTTATCATTTTTGGTTAGGGAAGTTGAACCATTTTGGTTACCCCTTTTTGTAACGGTCCAACTCTGGGATCTATATGTACTATTTCTAAAATCAATACAAAAGTCGGCTAAATTTTGGTGTGAAGAACTTTGTTTTTGCTGAGTCAAATTTGTTTATGTCTATATGCCAATACTTTAACTTTTCCATTGCATTTATCTTTCTGTCAATTTGAGCATTTCTTTAAATTGGATTTAAATTTCAAGATTGAACCAAATTTCTGTATTATGATTTGATATGGTTAATTGAGGGGAAATCTGGGTTTGTCCATAGTTTCTGAGAGATGTTCTTATGAAATAGATTGATTCATCATCGCTGAGTTATCATTCATCTTTAGTTTTGCATTTGAATTCTCATTATTAGTCTTTGCATTACCAATTTTAGGATCTTATATGATTTGTAAGATCTTGAAATTTGGCTAGATAGAAAATTGAATCTACTTGCCTGAGCTAGTTCCTGTCTAGGCCTAGTTCGGATTGCCTCTTCTATTCTCAGGTTAAGAAAAAACCTCTTTAGTTTAGGGAAGAAAAAAATTCATTGAAGATTAATCATTTAAGGGAGCTGTACCTTCAAATTCAGAGGGAAATTAGTTATTCAGTTACATTTCCCAACTGTTATATTCGATTGTTTCTTTAACATTTGTGTATTTTAGAGTTAAAGTAAAAAAAGAACAATCTTTTTACCAATTAATTTTTGGTGACTCTGTTGGGGAAACAAATAGTCACTAGACTAGAAGTAGTATAATGAGGAATGATGGTGCTTCCTCATGAAAATTTGATTCTTGTACTTTAGCCAAACCTTGGATTCCAAGACGATCAAGAGGATCTCATCTCCTCACTAAATACTTTTTTCTAGAGACACAGAAGAAATAATGAGCATTATAGAAATGCTAGTCAAGTGCTTGAACAAGAAGAAGTGAGGGAAGAAGCACTTGATCAAGACATTCAAAGGAGGAACTTAAGAAGGGCTCAATGCTAAGCAGAGCGTGAGGCTAGATTGCCAAATTAGTGGAAATCCTGGAGCCTAAAATATTTCTTAGAAGTATAAGGAAAGAAGGTGGTAGAGACCTAGTCTTTGAGAGACTTGCAGAAATTGACTTTTCCCTGCTTGAAGCACCTCGTCAGAGGGACAAAAATACTAAAAGAAAAAGTAGACCTCCTTCACCTCCCAAAAAATCATCCCTTTTGTCTACCACCTGTCAAGTGCTAACCTTGCACAGAGTAGTTGCTCCTCCTATTGTAAACCTAACAAATTATCTACCTTAGGTGGTTATGGCAGTTCCTTGGACCGCCGTAGTTGGTCCCTTGCAGTTAGCAGCATATAACCCACTACCCTCAAGGTCAAGGAATAATTTTCCCAAATTCTCTGGAGATGGGACAATATATACAGATGAACACATTGCTTCTTTCTTTGCAGTCATCAATATATTAGCAGTACGAGAAGAAGATGTTACTATCAGATTATTTGTTGAGACCCTTGTGGAGGGTGTGGCAGATTGGTTTTATCATTTGCCAGTCTCTTCTATTATAGATTGGGCTTCCATGAGAACGACTTTTGAAAGAAGGTTCAAAACTACTGAAGATAAGCATGCCCTATTAACACAATTGAATTTGATAAAAAAAGAGCCTTCAATAAGCATGAGAGATTTTTTTGCTAAATTTAATAAGCTAGTTAAACATATCCTAGCAGCTAATCAGCCCACCGCAGGTAATTTGAAAACTTTTTTTTGTAAGTGCTATGCCTTCTAACATCTGTTATGATTTGAGAAGGACAAACCCAACCAATTTGGATCTTGCCCAGAGGACTATGGTAGAATTATAGGATCACATGATCTCAACAGGAAAATGGAAACAAGAGATACAAATTCGGGCTAGTACTAGAAACACCACATCATCAGATGAGATAATCCAGAAATTGTCTAATGAGTTCATCGCTTTCAAAAGACAACTTCCCAGATTTAACAGTCCTTACCAACATAATTTTCAAGATCATTCTGGGAGAAACAATGATGCAAGGAATACTGATGGTAAAACATTACAATTGACTTCTCATCCACAAAGACTGGCCATAGAAGCTCCTCCCAAAAGGGGAAACATGTGTGCTTTTCACCTAACAATAGATTATGATGGAGAAAGCCGCCCTGATGTAGTTCGTGCTTGGAAGATGCATCAAACAGATGAGTGGAATGCTGGAGTATCTGGAGCTAAATTATATTTGTGCTCACATGGCGACTCTAAAAACTTATTTTTTGAGTACGTATCAGATTCAGAATGAGATGCAGCATGTTATGCTACTATAGACGAGACATCTTATGTAGTATCAACTTAGAATAAAAAAGAGAAAACCTCTATTTCTGCACCTCCACCCAAAGGTAGTGAGGCGTCTACTTCTTACTCTAAAGATGCCAACCAAGGAGTGAAAACTTTGCAACCCGCTAAGGAACAAAATTCTTTTGATATTATTCAATTCTGTAAAGATTCCAGAATTCAGATTTCTCCCATAGATTATCTCAAGTTAAATCCTATAGAATTGCAAAAATTAGTGGACTTCTATAAAAGAGAGACCCAAGATTTAAATAAAAATGTTATAGCTTTAGTAGAAGAAGAGTCTGTTTTGGCGGGTCTATTTGAACAAGGAGATTCATCAGTTTTGGTTACTTCCCCTGGGCGAAAGCTCGACCCTTTCTATGTGTCATTGTTTATAAATGGTTGCAAATTGAGTAATTGCATAATAGACTCTGGTGCCTCAGATAATGTGATGCCATCAACTATAGCTAAAGCTTTAGGTCTCACTCTCACCAAGGCCTATGGTAGATGTTACTCCATGGATGCTAAAGAGGTTCCTCTGATTGGAAAAATCAAAGATGTCCAAGTGGCTTTAGCAGCACACCCTGAGAAAATAATGTTGCTAACTATATTGGTTGTTGATATACCTACTAGTTATGGATTTTTGTTAAGAAGGAGTTTTTGCAGAGATCTAGGAGGAGAAATAAAGCTAGATTGGTCTCAAGCTTTGATCCCAGTGGGTAACAAAAAGATAAAATTGGTTCCTGAAAAGAAATCAAAGTTCACAGTGCTAAAATATGATGACCCTATAGCCCACATTTTGTACCAAGAAATGGAGTTTGGTAACTACATGTTATTCACAGATAATCATGAAGAAGAAGTCAAACCTAGAGAAAAGAAAGATCAACCTACCGTTGAAGAAACACCACCACAAATTTGGACTTTGGAGTTCAATGGTAGCTGTGCATCGTTAGGATCCAGTGCAGTCGTAGTATTGATATCGCTAGATGGAGAATGTGAGACCATGGATTAAAAATTGGAGTTTGGAAACACCAACAACATGGTGGAGTATGAGGCCCTTCTTCTGGGAATTATTGTTGCAAAAGAGAGAGGTATGAAAATATTAAGAGCTCGAGGTGATGCCGAGTTAATTGTGTGCCAAGTTAAAAACCAATACTCTGTGAAGAATCATAGATTAAAAAACTACAGGAACAGGGTATGGGACGAAATTAAAGCCTTAGATGCATTCTTCATTGAATCTATTCCAAGAGAGTTGAACTCTAAGGTGGACTCCTTAGAAGTATCAGCCTCATTGCTCCTCCCTCATCCAGATTTTAAAGATAAGAAGTATCAAATAGAAGTGATGTATAGACCATCTATACCTGACAATGTGGAAGATTGGCAGGTGTTTGAAGATGACCAGAATCTCCTTCTCTTTTTAGAGAGAGGCAATGAATTTCATAAGGATGCTCCTGGTAGTCATAAGGAAGATTGTCAGACCAATCAGAAGAGAGATAAGTTAGGTATCATACAATTACAAGGTAATATTATCCTGCCTCATTTGGTTACACTTGAAAATATTTTCTATAGGCATGATACTTTTGTTAAAAAGAAGAGGATCGAAAGAGGCCCTACCACTGGTGAATATGAAGGAATAAATATTGGAAATGAGAAAGACCTGAAGATGATCAATATCAGGAAATGATGTACTGAGGAGGAAAGGGAAGAAGCTAGAAAACTCTTCCTAGAATACCAGGATGTCTTCGCATGGAGTTATGAAGATTTAAAAAGCTTCATGGATAGTAAATTCAAACATCAAATTCCTCTAAATCCAGACACTGTTCCATTCTGACAGAAACAAAGGAATTATAATTGCAAAGTTGCGGATGCAATTTTTCAGGGAAGTTGATAAAATGTTGAAGGCTAAGATCATATATCCTATTCATCATTCAACCTGGGTAGCAAATATAGTGCCCATGAGAAAGAAAAATGAAGAAATAAGGATTTGTGTGGACTTTAGAAACCTTAATCAGTCTTCTTTGAAATATAATTATGCTCTTCCTAACATGGACCACCTATTGCAGACTATGGCTGGAGTTGAAATGATGTCCATGTTGGATGGCTTCTCAGGGTACAACCAGATAGAGGTGGAGAAAGCGGATCAACACAAGACAACCTTCACTACTCCATGGGGTACTTTCACTTACCATAGAATGCAATTTGGGTTAATCAATGTTGGGGCTACCTTTCAGAGAGGTATGGATCTTTCTTTTAGTGATATGAACAATAAAATAATTTCTATGTATCTAGATGATCTTACAATGTTTTATAGAAAAAGGATAGATCGCATAAAACACTTGAGGAAAGTGTTGCAGAGGTGTAGAGAAGATGGGATTTCTTTCAATCCCAAGAAGTTAGTCTTCTGTGTGACTGAAGGGAAATTACTGGGACACATTATTTCTCAAGAAGGTATAAGAATCTATCTAGAAAGGGTTAGAGCAATCCAGCAATTGAGCTTACCTGTGAATAAAACCGAAGTAAAATCATTCTTTGGTCAAGTAAATTTTCTCAAAAGATTTGTCCCAGATTTTTCAGAAATCACCAAATGCATAGTGGATATTGAATGTGAATTTTAAATGGAATGATCCCAAAAAACAAGCCTTCAAAAATATTAAGAACGCCATAGCCAATGCCCCCGTATTGTGTCACCCAAATTACAAAGAAGATTTCATAATTTATTGTTACTCCTCTGAGCACACTTTGTTTGCTATTCTCATGCAAGAAAATGAGGAAGGGGTTCAAGCCCCTATCACCTTTATGAGCACACCTTTGAACAATCATGAGTTGAAATACTCTTAGATTGAGAAACATGCTTTTGCAGTAGTAAAGGCTATATGAAATTTTAGATTCTATATCTTACACTCTCACTCCATTGTATATGTGCCTGACATTAAAGTAAAAAGTGTATTAACCCAAAAAGACATGGGATATAATAATAGAGGAGCATGGGTGGCTAAGGCTCAGGAATATGACATAGAAATTAAGCCCACCAAGTTGGTAAGAGGAAATGCACTATGTAAAGCAATAGTGGAAAATCAAGTGGATGAAGATCTTGAAGCAACACAATTGGTTTTGGAAGTAAGTATGCAGGACCCTTGGTTCAAAAATATTGTATAGTTCCTGGTGTATGGTGAGTGCCTCAAAGGGTTGACCCCAAAGAAAAGGAGAGATTTAAAATTGAAGGCCTCTAAATATGTTATTTGGGAAGATAGGTTGTATAAAATATTGATAGATGGGACCTTCCTTCGGTGTGTAGACAAACAACAAAAAGAAAAAAATGTTGAAGGTGTTCCATGATGAAGCCTGTGGGGGACACTTCTCTTCATCAGTGACTGAGTTCAAGATATTGAGATAGTTCTATTATTGGCTGGGAATGTTCAAAGATGCATACCATTGAGTAGCAAGATGTGAGAAGTGCAAAGTGTTTACTGGAAAGCCACGGTTAGCAGCTCTTCCTCTTAGGCCAGTGATCATTGAAGGTCCCTTACAACAATGGGGCCTTGATTTTATTGGTCCTATAAGTTCCATGTCCAGTGTAGGCCATACCTATATAATCACTATGATAGACTACTTCACAAAATGGGTGGAGGCAAAATCAACTAAGAGAACTACATCTGAAGTAGTATGTGAGTTTATTAAAGATAACATCCTGGTAAGGTTTGGGGTACCTATCAAGCTGGTAATGGATAATGCCACATATTTCTCTTCTTGGGAAATTAATAAATTTTGTTATAAGTATGGCATTATGGTCAGTCACTCATCCGACTATTTCCCACAAGGAAATAGTCAGGCAAAATCTAGCAACAAGAACTTAGTAAACATCATGAAGAAACTTGTGGAAGATAATCAAAGAACCTGGCATAAGAAAATCCATGAAGCACTATGGGTGGATAGGGTGACCCCCAAAAGAGCTATTGGCATTTCCCCCTTTGAGCTGGTCTATGGAATTGAGGCCAGTCTTCCATTGCCATTGGAATTGGCAACTTGCACATTAAGGACAACAATAGAAGATGGTATATATAAATATGGTTTAGAAAAGAGGATCCTATATTTAAACAAGCTTGAAGAGGAAAAAGAGAAGATGGTAGATCACATCACACAACATCAAATGTGTGTGAAGAATTTGTTTGAAAAAAGAAGTAGGCCTCAGAAATTTATGGAAGGAGATATGGTACTGCTATGGGACAAACACAGGGCATCAAAAGGTATGCATGGAAAATTTGAGATGCCCTGGAAAGGGCCTTTCAAGATTCATCAGTCATATGAGAATAATTCTTTTAAATTGGCTTATCTAGATGGTGAAGTACTACCCCTGACATACAATGGTCAGGATTTGAAGTTGTACCATATTTGAATCTAAAGCAGGTAACCCCTGTATTGTACCATAGCTACGTTTAGTTCCTATTTTTGTTTTCCTTAGTTAGTTTTCCTTTCCTTGTTTTCTTTCAGTGTTTTTCTTTAGTTTTGTTGTGAGCCACCTTTTTATTGAGCTTTGTGAAACCAAAGACTTAAGTTCCTTGCTTGGACATGTGAATGTCCAAGTCCCCAAACATAGCCAATTGTTGCCCCATTTTTGTTGTGCATATCTTTAGAGAAAAATAGATGTTTGATGTTTAGTAGTGGTTTTGAAAAATCATGTAAGTCATGAGTCTAAGTCTAGTGTTTCTCTTTAGGCTAGAGAAGCCTTTATCAAATTTTTGCAAATTGCCTTCTCCTTTGTAAGCCGAGGGGTTGTTATCTGGAATCTCATCATATTGGGTAGGTTAAGCTCCCAAATCTGATAAAGGTCACAATTTAGAAGTTCTTAACAATGATCTTATGTGATTTTGGAATCTTTAACTTTGATACTTCATTTTTGTCTCATCGGCAAAAAATTGGTTTGGGGCTTCTCCCTAGTGGATAATCACCTACAGAGTGCCTTTTCCGCAGGCAATAATTTTTGAAGGTCTCAGCGATCATTGGAAGTTGAAAATAAATAATTGAAGGTTAGAAAGGATACGTCATTCAACATGAATCCCATCAGGTCAGAGGAATGATCAAATGATGGAAAATCTAAGAGGGAAATCTCAATGGGGGAAAAGCAGAAAATGGCTTCTCCGCTACCTCAATAGGTGGGTTCTAACCCATAAGATGCATTTTTCACTAGATTGCCACATGCAAGATTGTAAATAAAAATCAACCAATGAGAGGATTCAAGGTAGAAAGAAGGCAGATGAAATCATAACATGCCATATTAGTATTGTAACAAGTCAAAATTTCTTCGTGGTAGATTTCTGAATAAGGAGTGCTCCAACAGTGTTTCTCCACCCAAAGGAGAAGCAGAAAAGTAATTATCTGCTGCCTCCTAAAAGTTACCGTTATAGTTATATAAAGTGAAAGATGTTTCTTAATGACATGTAGAGGTAAAGTAATTAATTCAAATAAATTCATTTTGTTTCTTAACAAACTTTTTCTTAAATGCTTAAGTCTTTTCATTCGTGTGGCACGGGAAGTCGGCCGTTAACTGTAAGAAGTTGGAAGTTATAAAATTAGTGGAATGTTTCAAACAGGATTACTATCTATTCGATGAATTGTCTAAATTGAGAACTCTGGCAATAATTATTCTTTGCTTTTAGTTTTCCCAAGATAGATCCCTAAGTCTTGATTCAAATCTATTGAAGCATGGCAGCCAAATTTATGGGGTTCGATGGGATGAACAATATTACTTCTGACTGGCATAAAATCACAGATACCTCTTTGAGATTCTTTGATATGCAGAGCTTTCACAATAGGCTGAATGCTGAGAAGATACATCCCATTACTAAGAAGCTAAAGGAGAGCGTGTTGGTTGAAGCCGTTGGCTTCCCTATTGCAATTCAAGCTCTAGAGCTTGTTAGAGAATGCATAGCTCGCTATAACCCAGACACTAAGAAAATTCTCTTTCCTGATCATATGGTGCTGCTATCTATTGACCGTGACTCCGTCCAAAAATCCCTTCATATTTTGAAGCAAGCCAAATACTTAGAGATGACATACAGTTGGGTGGTTACTGAATATGGAGCGAAGAAGGCCGTGTGGAAGAAGGAGATAATGAAGACATGGTTCCAGGAGTCGAGGAGAGCCAAGGGAAAGTTGCCTAAAGCACTATATGAAACAAACTTGAAGCCAAAGATTGTGGATATCCTGGTATTGCTTCACAGGATTAGAGGTGAGAGCGATGCACTTAATTTTATTGAGCACCATTTCTTCCTAGTTCAGGTGATTTGCTCTCAACATCATTTTATTGATTGGGCCCTCATGGTAAGTGAAAATCCCTCAAGTGCCCTAAATAGAGATAAACATTAGAATGAGTTCTATATGTCCTTGGTTCTATTATATATCTTAGCTACAATTCAACTTTGGCCAGGACTTCCTAGGCTAGAAGAGTTCCCAGAAGATGTTAAGGGCTATGAGTTCTTTCCCTGTCTGCAATTGTATAATAGTTATACTGAATATCTCAAAGTTAATGATGCATTTACTGTTAGAATTAATTTAGAATAACTAAGAGGGGAGGGGTGAATCAGTTATCCTCAGGTCTAGATGTAGCAAATAAAAACTTTCTATACTTCAGATCTACTCGACAACAGTAGCATAAATCAACAACTTTAACCATGCAGTTTACTGTCAATTAAAATTAGCTTGTAGTAACATAACAGTAAAGCAAACCATAAGCATTCACACAAGTTGACACAAGTATTTAACGTGGAAGTCCAATATGGGAAAAACCACCAGTAACATGCTACCAAGTTTTCACTCTTCTGAAGTGATGCCCTGTGAGGAGCCAACCCTGTTAAAGGTTACAATAACACACTGCTAGGTGTGACCTGGTTAAAGGA
>MU226576.1:1486902-1519749 GCA_018584345.1 Thuja plicata | reverse complement strand
TGCATTAATTATGGTTACCCATACATTAAATGATGTGGATCAATCTTTAATTAACATTACATATCCCAATAAAATCAACTAAGTCGGCCAGAGATCTCAAATCTCATCAATAATCAAACTTCTGTAATTCGGCCTTCATCACTGTTTTCACTCGGCAATTTCAATGGTGCTCGACATTGAGCAACTTTTTACTCGTCACAAGCAACTTTACTCGGCACAAGAAACTTTGCTCGTCAGAAGCAACTTTGCTCGACACAAGCCAAACTTGCTTGGCATAGAACAACCAGAAAAATTGTCTTTGAAAGATAAACAAAAAATTACTTTGCTAGAGTGCCAACTAATCAAATACTCTTTGAATTGCCTTAACTCAACCATTCACTTGGTCTTCTTGTTAAATCTTCTTCATCAATAATAGATATGGTATTCAAACAGATAGCAATAGTCTCACTAGTAAAGGTTTGACATCAATGACAAAATAACAATTTCTTTCAATGTCACGTTCCAACATTTACAATGAGACTGTGCAGGGAGTTACAAGGTTTCCCAGAAAGGAGATTTTCTCTAGAAGCCATGGCATTCATCAATTAATTCGGAGCTTATTTTATCTAGTTTGCAAATTTCTCATACATTTGTCTTGTAGGATTCAACGATTTCCCTCTGAAGCTGCCCAGGTATCCTGATGACATGATCATGCTGGTTGAAGTGATGAGACAAGCAGTCCAGGTGAACCTGATCTGTGTAGGCACCCAGAAGAAAGGCTACAATTTCTTGATGACCATTGGATCCTACAGTTGTGCGTCCTAGTCTGATGTGAAGAATGTATTGAAAGCCTTCTCAAAGATGTTTCAATTAGAAACATTTGATGTTCTAAGGCTACAGTATGATCCTGTAAACTATGCCCAAGATTACTTACAAATGGGTCATTCTATTCATCACATTGATGACATAGAAGACTATTGGGCCAATTGTAAAGATGATCTAGAAAGAAAAGATCAATTTTATGCTAGATTAAGTATTGAACGAATCAAAAGGTTTAAAGTTAATATCATAGTTGAAGGCATAGAAGATGATGGCCAACATATGTATGATGATACCTACATAGAGAAGATCAAGTCCCTTCCCATAAGATTTGAACCCATGCTAGGTCAAGCTATTGATGAATTAGAAACCTTTATGGGTGGGATTATATAAGGACAGAACAATGGGTTGAATGGATGACAGGCAGGAGGAAGAGGTCGGAAAGGAGGCCCCCATCTTGATAAACTCCAACAAAAGAGACCGGGGGTACTCCCACATCATCTTCAACAACTATTCCGACCATAGCCAAAGAATTAGTTCAACCAATGGGTGGAGGTGATGAGCCTCCTAAAAAGATGATTTCGCTAGACAAGACTTGTGGAGATGGCTTAGCCCCAATCATTGGTTCCACAGAAGAAGCAGTCTCTACAGAACTAGCCAAGTCTATGACTGAGCCTGTTAAAAATATAGAAATAGAGAAACCAGTTAAATTCATCACTGTGGGCACACAAGGTGATACCTTGACCCAAGATACTCCAAGGCAAGGGTCTCCCTTCATAGTGGAAGTGGGCGAGGATAGCTCTAGCACCGCGACCACAACATGAGATGAAGAGGTTGGAAAGAAACAAAAGATTGCTCAAGTTATTAAATTGGTTCCCTCCTCCCCTACCTCAGTGAATCCATTTTATTATAGGCCTAAAGCTACTCCTCCAATCATCAAGAAGCTATTCATAGAGGAATTGGTCTCTGCAACCAAAGTCACTAGCGGGGTTCTTGGATAGAGAACAATTTAGAGCACAAGAGGAAGAGGATAGAAGAAGGAACTCCCAGCAAAGATACTCTCTCACAGGCCCTACAATCCAACACCATTGTGAGAAAGGTAAAGAAAGCAAAGAAACTATCTACATTAGGCCGAGACCTAGAAACATGGCACTTTACCATGGAAGTAGCGAAGCCCACCAAAGAAGGCAGGATTGAAGATTTGACCACCTCTGATTTTGAGCTACAATAATTTGATATGGGATTGGCTGGCTATGATACTAAGGTGGATTGGTGTAAATCCACTAACATTATAATTGAAGAAGATCTCAAGGAGCTCAAGACCACTAAAGTCTAGCTTAAAGTGCAAGTCGCTGAACTAACTAAATTTATCATACAATTAGTTACTCCGGTTGCTAGCATTCCGAGCGACCAAACCACTTTTGACCCCAATGCTGCAGAGAATCAAGCTATCATAGATAAGTTGTAGGAAGACAAATATTTTGGGTAGATTGGTAAACAATGGATCGATATACTCAAATCCGAAGGGCTGGTAGTTGTTGAGCAGCTGGGTAACACTCTACTAAAGTTGGAGAAAGAGAGAACCTACATTGAAAAGAATTTGCAGACTCTCATGTCAGAGAGGATAAAGTGTCAAGAATGCATAGTCATGCTACATGTAGTAGTTAAAATGAAGACTAAGGAGGAAATAAAGGTCAGGATCCTAGAGAAAGGAGATGAGCCTCTGATCGAATGGCTTCAAAGCCTAGAGTTTAAGACTGAGATGATCATTCAAGCTGAAGTAGGGCTGCAACAGACAGATGTCAAAATCAAAGAAGAGAAGAGAAAAGATTTTAAAATCCTTCAGGGTCTTCACACAAAATAAAAAACAATTAGTCAAGGAAAAGAGATGATCAAAGTGACCAATATGCAGAAATCCTTCTCCGACTATGTGGACAAGTTGGCAAAACAATCTTCTTCTCACTTGGATAAGGTGCCTGAACTTCAATAGTTGAGTGGATGCATCTATAAAGCTATGGAAGAGTTGAAGGATTGGGTAGATGTGGTTAAGAGCCTGACCAAAGATCATTCTAGGTGGCTCATTAGATACACTAATGTCCATATCAATAGACATGAAGAGCTAATTTTAGTCATCACAACTGTCACCGCCTATAGGGAGAAAATAGATAAGGGGAAGAAAATGGAAACATAAATATTCCCTCTTGTATTAATTTTGATAGAGCTTGTAATGGATAAACATGTGTTTATTATTTCTGGTTAGGGAAGTTGAACCATTATGGTTACCCCTTATTGTAACGGTCCAACTCTGGGATCTATATGTACTATTTTTAAAATCAATACAAAAGTCAGCTAAATTTTGGTGTGAAGAACTTTGTTTTTGCTGAGTCAAATTCATTTATGTCTGTATGCCAATACTTTAACTATTCCATTGCTACAATCTTTCTGTCAATTTGAGTGTTTCTTTAAATTGGATTTACATTTCAAGATTGAAACAAAGTTCTGTATTATGATTTTATATGGCTAATTGAGGGGAAATCTAGGTGTTGTCTATAGTTTCTGAGAGATGTTCTTATGAAATAGATTGATTCATCATCGCTGAGTTATCATTGATCTTTAGTTTTACATTTGCATTCTCATTATAAGTCTTTGCATTACCAATTTTAGGATCTTATATGATTTGTAAAATCTTGAAATTTGGCTAGATAGAAAATTGAATCTACTTTCCTGAGCTTGTTCCTGTCTAGGCCTAGTTCGGATTGCCTCTTCTATTCTCAGGTTAAGAAAAAATCCCTTTAGATTAGGGAAGAACAAAATTCATTGAAGATTAATCATTTAAGGAAGTTGTACCTTCAAATTCAGAGGGAAATTAGTTATTCAGTTTTATTTCCCAACTGTTGTATTCGATTGTTTCTTTAAGATTTGGGTATTTTAGAGTTAAAGTGAAAAAGAACAATCTGTTTACCAACAAGTATGATAGGGAAGCTGTCCATAATGGGAAAGAGAACAATTAATCCTTCAATAAGAATGAGGTAAATTTCAAAATTCAATATTTGATAGAGGAAGACATAGTGGAGAAGACATAATCCAGTACACTATTGTTGAGTGGGAAGGAATTCCTAAGGGACATGAAAGAGGAAGGATTTGGCTATGCAATCATGTTGAAGCCAAAGGAGGAGGAGACTCATAAGAAAGCACCTATTCTAGAAGAAGTGAAACAACTATTGGATTAGTTTAAGGACATAATATGTGAGGGTACACCAGCTACACTACCACCAAAGAGGGAGATAAGTCATCAGATTGACTTTGTGCCAGGAGCATCTTTGCCAAACAAGGCTGCATATAAAATGACATCAGAGCAAAACAAGGAGATAGCCAGGCAAGTACAAGAAATTTTGGACCAAGGGCTGATTAGAAAGATCATAAGACCATGTGCTGTCCTAGTGGTGTTGGCTCCTAAGAAGGGAGGTAGGTGGAGAATGTTACTGGTTCTAGGGAAATTAATAGGATAACTATTAGATATAGATTTCCTATTCCTAGAATAGAGGATTTAATGGAATATTTGGGGCGTTCTAAGTAATTCTCTAAAATTGATTTGAAGAGTGGTTACTATCAAATTAGGATGAAAGAAGGTGATGAGTGGAAGTTGGCCTTTAAGACTACAGATTTGTTATATGAATGGTTAGTTATGCCCTTTGGGCTTACCAATGTACCTAGTACTTTTATGAGGGTGTGAATGAAGTCTTGAAATAATACATAGGTGTATTTGTAGTTGTCTACCTAGATGAAATCCTCATCTTTAGAAAAACAAATGAGGATCATATGAAACACTTGGAATTAGTGTTGAAGAGGTTGCAGGAAGAAAATCTCACCATCAATCTTGAAAAGAGTGAGTTTATGAAGGAAGAATTAGTCTACCTAGGATTTGTAGTCTCCCAAGGTGACTTGGAGATGGATAAGGACAAAGTAGAGGCCATATTGAACTTGCCTACTCCTAAGACAGGGACTAAATTTAGGAGATTCCATGGGTTAGCCCAATTCTATAGGAAGTTTATTAGAAGATTTAGTGAAATCTGTGCTCCAGTCCTAGAGACCATTAAAGGAGGGTTGAAAACCAAGTTTGTATGGACCAAGGCAGCTAATGAGGGGTTTGAAAGGTTGAAGAGAGAAGTATCCACCCAACCTATATTGTTGTTACCAAGTTTTGGCAAACCTTTCATAGTAGAGTGTGATGCAAGCAACATAGCAGTGGGGGCTATCTTAAGCCAAGAAGGTAGGCCAGTGTCATTTTTTAGTGAGAGATTGAATGAGGCAAAGTCTAGGTACTCTTCCTATGACTTGGAGATATATGATCTTGTACAAGCCCTAAATAAATGGAGGCATTATTTATTTCCTAAAGAGTTTGTTGTCTTTACAGATAACCAAGCATTGAGTTATATCAATACTCAAGACAAGCTTAGTTTGAGAAACATAAAATGGATGGAGTTTTTGTAGTCATACACCTTCACTATTAAGCATAAGAAGGGGGTACAAAATAAAGTTGCAGATTCCCTTAGTAGAAGGATGCTTACCATGCAAGAGATTCAGTTGCAAAGTACAGGGGTGGAAGGGTTCAAGGACCTTTATGAAGGAGATGTAGACTTCTCAGTGATCTACAAGGTGTGTAAAGAGATTGAGAATCACTTTCACAGTGAATATGCAGACTACACTCTTCAAAATGGATTGTTGTTCAAAGGAAAATAGTTATGTGTTCCAAGGGGATCCATGAGGGAGAATCTCATCCAAGAAAAATATAATGGGAGTTTGAGTGGACACTTTGGATTGAACAAGACTTTGGATCTAGTGGAGAGATTCTATTGGTGGCCAAAAATGTAGAGAGATACAAGAAGATATGTAGAGCAGTGTGGAGCGTGTCAGAAGGCAAAAGGGACTTCATCAAATGAATACTTATATCAGCCATTTCCCATCCCAAGTAGACCATGGGATTGCATAAGTATGGATTTTATTATGGGACTAACTAGGACACCTACTGGTTTAGACAGTGTGCTTGTGGTAGTGGACAAATTTAGCAAGATGAGCCATTTTGTCCCATGCAAGACAACACATGATGCTAGCCATATTTCCCATTTTTTCTTTAAAGAGGTAGTGAGAATACATGGCTTTCCAACAAGCATAGTTGCAGACAAAGATGTGAAGTTTATGGGACATTTCTGAAAGACACTTTGGAGAAGGTTAGGAACCAACTTGTCACATAGCTCAGCTTATCATCCTCAAATGGATGGCTAGACAAAGGTGATCAACATGGTACTTGGTAACTTGTTGAGATTTTTGACAAAAGAATATGGACAAATTTGGGAGCAAGTTATACCACAAGCTGAATTTGCCTACAATGATAGCACAAATTAGACTACTGGTAAGAGTCCATTTGAGATTGTCTATGGGTTACACCCAAGGGGTGTACTTGAGTTGAGAGATCTAAAAGGATATGAAGGCATCAGTGGTCATGCTGATGATTTTTATCAGTCAATGAGAGAGGTACATGAACAAGTTAGAAAGACATTAATGGAGGCAAATCAGAAGTTGAAGACTAAGAGGGATGAAGGAAGAAGATATCTGCAATTTGAAGTAGGTGATCTAGTAATGGTGTTTTTGAACAAGGCTAGGCTAAAAAAGGGGATACCTAGTAAGTTGCAGATGAAAAGGATTGAGCCTTGCAAGGTGTTGGCCAAGTATGGACCCAATGCCTATAAGGTGGAACTACCCAAGGAGATGTCAATTTCTCATATCTTCAATGTGAAAGATTTGATAAAGTATAAAGGGAAAAAAATGGATGAAGTACAATATAGTACTAAGGTGAACAAGGATGTGGGGGAGTTCAAGACTCTAGATCATATCAAACCATAAGCTGAAAGGATACTGGATTCAAGAGTGAAAAAGAAGACCAGGCATAAGATATATATGAAACATCTAGTGAAGTGGAAACAACAACCAGAGTTGGAAGCTACTTGGATAGCTGAAAGTGACTTCAAGAAACATGGAATTAGTGAGGAGTTCCTGACACCACATGTACCCTAATTTGTTTTTTGCAGGGGGAGAATGGTGTAGGAGCACTCTAAGGTCTTTTGATAGATCTTTTTGTCATTTTGGATTGTAGGTTGGTTTGGAAAAAAATAGTTAATAAGGACCAAGTTATAAAGTCCCAAGTGTTTGTAATGTGTGTATAGATTCAATAGCTATTAGGGTTTAGTAATTGGTGAGGTCAAGTTGTATCTAGGGGTCTATATCCTTAGAAGTCAACCAAAAGGTAAAAGGGTTGACCAAAAATCCAAAATGGAGTGGCATTCATGGTTTTGATATTTTTGAGTGTTTTAAGGTCATATGATAATTTTTAGGACTAAGTTGGGGCATTGGAAGTGATAAAATGTCATTTGAACAAAAGATGTAAAAGTTGTCATGACAACATTTCCTAAAAAGTAGGAAAGGGCTTTAATGGTGCCCAAATCCTAAAATGAGGGTCCAGACATGTGAGCATAAGGTATATAAGGTAGAAAAAACCCTAATCCAAGAGTTAGTTGTCATATTGTACGGGCTTGTGTGAGGAAGTAAGGATTTAGACTGTATTTTCATGACACTGCCTGGATCTAGTTGTTTAATGGATTGAAATTGATAAATTAATGGATTGAGAAATTTTATGTTTGCATGTACTTACTTTTTGTGGCATTGAATTAATCATTTTGTGTGACTGGTGAAGGTTTTGTAAATTCTTAAATGTTATTACAGTTTTGTTGTCTGGTTCTGAGGCAACTATGTAAATATGTCTCCCTCTTGAATTTCCATGGTAAAACTCCTATGGCCTATAGGATTCAAGTATGGGACTCCATGTATATTGTATATATATTTTGTGGAGTCATTTTGTGTAGGGGAATAAATTTTAGCATCAAGCCCTAGACGAGTGCCAGTGCATTTTGGTTAGGTGCTTGAATGGAACAGTAGCAATAAAGCTTGCTCAGTGGATTGGTAGAAGCCAATAATTGGTGGGGGCATGTAGAGAGGCAAGTCCTTGTTATTTTTATGCAAGGATAATTTTAGTAGAGTTGTGGAAGGCATTCAAAATGATCCAAGAAACTAGACTGTGTACATGTTCCCTAAAACCCATGAAAATAGGGGTTTCTTGGAAAACCAGTGTACGGACAGAGGGGGAACTTTAGACCTTGGAAATCATAGAGTGTAGGAAAAACTCACAAGGAATACATAACTAGTTCCCAAGGGTGTTAAGGGATTTTGGGAGGAAATCCACTTTTTCAGTGAAGAGGAGGGCTAATTAGGCCTAAAAGGCTACAAGGCCTTAAGAACTAGAAATATTGAACCCAATTGAAACTAGGGTGAAAGATCCAAAAAATTGAATCTAGGGGAGTTGAAAGATATCTAAGGAAGGTCAAGAATCCTATCACTAGGGATATAGGAAAAATTGGGAAATAAAGTGACCAAGACAAACCATGGATTTAAAGAGATATAGAGAGGGACTTAGTGTGATTTTGAACTTGTTGGAGAGCTCCTAGAGGGTTAGAGGATCAGATAGCAATCCTCTAGTTAGGGTGGTGATATAAAACCTAAGGAAGACCAATAAAAGGTCTAGTAGAGAGAAAGAAATCTCTAGGAGTGGGAGCTCCCCATCAGATTGCAAGTAAGTTTTCTATAAGTCACCAATTCTATATATCTCTATACTAATCGCTCAAACTCACTTTTGTTTTCCATAGGATTTATTTTAGTCAGAGTCCCTTTTTTCATTGTGGGCCCCTTTTCCTTCCCCAGGTGTGAATTTTTATTTCGGTGAACATGTGTCATGTCTGCAAAGTTTTGATAGAAGCATGGAGAGTTTCTCTTGCTGGAAACTCCATTGCGATGACGTGTGTCCCAACGTCTTGTGAACAATGTTTTTTTTGTCTTGCAGAGCATGCAATGATTATAGGTACTAACTTTTATTTCTCCCAAGACACGTGTTGAGAAAATCACTACTATTGTTTGACGTGTTTGTGGTGGCTTCTCGAATAGCCATAGAAATGATTTTTCTAGGTGGTGGTTGTTCCAGTGGGTAGGATTCTGATTTGGGGAATATTTTCTAGTTGGGGATTCTCTTTAAGAGGGGAAGAGTTTTATTTTTGCAAGGAGATTTTTAGTTCTTGTTAAAAAGACTGCTAATTTTACCAGAGGATTTTTTTTTGATATGATTCTGAGATATCATATTTGTAGACTTTACTTCTAATTAATTTTGTGTAGGTTAGAATTTGACCATGCTTGACTGAGCCTTTTTAGTTTTAATTGATATTGAATACACCTGAAGTCTATGTCAATTTGAATGGTGATAATCTTATAAGACTAGAACTTTGTTTATGAAGTTACCTTCATTAATTAACCATGTTTGAAACTAACTCTTCTAGTTGAAAGTAATTGAATGATAAAAGTGTTCCATGTCTATGTTGTTATAAAAAATAGATAGATGAATAGGTTTCCTTGAATGCATTTTTTGTTCCCTGGGTTTTATAGATGCACCCATGAGATGATATGAATGTTCTGAACTATGTATAGGATCGTGTTAGTCATTCTCATCTCGAGAATGAAAGGATTTTGGTAATACTATTCCAAATTGTGAAACAACATTTGCATTCTTATTATATGGTTTTTTCTTTTCATTCATGAAATATTTTGAGTTAATAATGAAATGATTTGGTACATCACCCTTAACTTAGTTTCATTTTTAATATTTTTCTCTTTTCATATCCCCCTATTCATGGAGAGCCATCTCCTTGATCCTGGAGATTGTTTTGAGTGTTATTAATTTGGTTCCACAACACTCAAACTTTCCCTAAGGTATGCTACCTTTCTAGATTAAAAAAATTGGAATTGACATATCAATATCGGATCTAAAACACAATTTTATCAACAAAAAAGACAAAATATATAGTCTTTTAATTATTTCTACTCTCCTAAAATTCATCCCACTTGAGTTGTCTAAGTGGGGGAGATATAGAAGATAGTTCTTCATTAAAATTGAAAACCTCAATGTCAGAACCCATATCGCTATTGAAGTGGATCCCCAGTTCATGTTTCTTTTCCTTTTTCTTGTTCTCATCTTCCTTCTCAACTTCCAACTCATTCACTTTGTTCAATAAATCTAAGAGGTGTTAATGGAATGTTGGATTTATTTCTAAATTATATGCCCATGTATTCCCATAACAGATCTCATGTCTATTTACTATAGTGACCCCATCACCTAGCAACTTGTAGAACTTCCCTTTCAAAAATTCCATAGTGACTATTACCTAAAAACAATGTTGAAGAATGTGAATCTTCTATGTGACTCAGTAAACATTCTCCTTGAACTATTAAACACTTCCTCATTTCTAGCCTTCAGAAGAAGCAAAATAATTTTAGTAGTTATAATCATCCAAAAAATATTATGAATTGTATCGATATTTTCAAAACAACCAGCGATAATCTAATAAGTTCTATTATATTCATTTAGATTCTAGTTCAAAAAGCCATTATAGAACATGATCCAAATCTATTTCACATATAAACTGTCAATTTTTTTTTTTTGTGGATTTGGGTTTCCTACGTAACAAACAAATGTTAGAATAAGAGGAATATTGTTTAAAAGGTGACTTCTATAAGATAAGCATCCACCTAAAGCAAGCCTTCTTAGGCTCTAAAATCAATGAAAAAATAACCTACATATACTTTTGATTAAAATTAGTAGTATGATTCAAATTCCAACAAGAAGTAATATGATTAAAAATAGAATCATTATTAGCCAGTGTCATGGATATATCTTTAGCCTTAACTTTTCTTAGCAAGGAGCCATCAGACAACTTGAAGTTAGAGAGGTGCTCAACCTCTCCTACACTTGAAATTGGGGTGTTGAATATATGGTAGGCCTCCCTAAGTATGTAATAGTAGACTAAGGAATGCATAAGGAAATGATCAAAGTAGCCCAATCAGTGAGGGTATTGTTGCTAAGGATATTATTGAAACATTTGGTGCCACTTTCTGACCACTTTTTAGCAAAACATCCCTATAAGAGAGTGAGAGGATTACCTTTATGCTCAAAATTACACCAAATAGATCTATTACCCATAACCTTATATTTGTTCACAATGAAGCTACTATTTGTAATTCTAATTTTGACAATTTTCCATGCTTTCCACAAACTATGAAATACCCTAGATCCAATAGGTGTGAAGTTACACTTGTTGGTAAGAATTTAATTAAGGGGGAGTCCCTTACAATTTTCATACTTCTTGGGAGTATATAATTCAATTCTATTCAATATTATAACCTTCCATGGCTCACTTCCTTCAAGGGCTCAGACAATCCACTTGATAACCAGTGCAATACTTTGTCATCTGAGATCCTTCAATCTAAGACACCCTACTCTTGTCCATACAACACCATTCCCATATGACCAAATGTAATTTCTTCTTCCCTTTAGCATCAGACCATAAGAAGGATCTAGTCCTCTTTTGGATATCATTAACCTAATACCCACTAAAGAGCAAAATTGAAGCATAATAGAGGTAGTAAGAAGCAAGGATCTTTTGGCAGACTTAGAACCTACCCCCCAATGAAAGGTAATGCCTATCCCATTTTTCCTTCTTGGATTCAATCATGTTTTTAATCCAAAACCACATATCTCTTAGGTTGGGGTAACTGCAAAGGGTATCCCAAGATACCTAACTTGTTTGGATGGGCCTCCCCACTAGAAGTCAAATTTGTTCCACCATATGGGAGGGTTATCGTCCTACCCTATAATTTTAGACTTGATCTTAGAAATTTTGGCTCAATATGCAAGGAAAAAATATCCAAATTGTTCATAAGAATGTTCATGTTCCCTTCCTCTAACCTTGAAAACAATGTAGTATCATATGAAAATTGAATATTAATCAGGTATTTACCATTGGGGAGAGTGATGTCCTTCACTTTAGGGGAAATCTCTTCATTTCTTAATAAGTAATGAAGATCATCACTAGAAATAAAAAATCAAGTAGGGGCAAGAGGGCACCCCTTTCTGATAAACCTCTCTAGGGGAAATTCATGGGTACGAGAGTAATTTACATCTACTTGAGTAGAGGCATCCTTAAGAAGTGTAAGGATCATTTTAAAAAGGATCTATGAAAACCCAAAGGCTTCAAGAAACACCATTAAAAAAGGTCATTCAACTCTATCATAGGTATTCTACAAGTCTAATAACAACATAATAGCCTCCTTCCTAGAGCTCTTGACCTATTCTATAGCCTCCCAACTTGTGATAAGGTTATCCAATATATATTTTCCTTTGATGAAACTAGTCTAAGTAATATTGATAAATTTGGGATAGATATTCTCAATTATCCTTACAACAAGCTCATACAAATTTAGACATATTATAGATTCACAAGAACTACACATTACCTCTATCACATTGGATATCCATGGAGGTGGGAATCACCAAAATGGGGGGTTGACAAAGGCAAACCCCGATATATCCACACACAAACACACACAATCTTAGATTTGCAGGTGCAGATGATCTTGAATTGAGTTGGAGGAATAGGAAGACCTTTTAAAGACTAAGACAAAGCTGTTATAAAAAATTGAGAAGAAACTCAGGAGCAGGGTGAAAAATTGACCTGTACCTAGGAACAAAATGAATTTTTGATCTATTTCCCCCTATTTTCAATGAAATTTTAGGATCAGAAAGCTACAAGTCTCTTTGTACCAAATTATAAAAAAACAACTTAGTTTGAGACTCTGATGGTCGGTAAATTCATATTCAAAATACATCTTCTCCATCCTATTTATAGGTGCATTTGTTCCTCCCATTTTATTTTTATATCACTTTAATTAGATCAGATCTATTATTAGCATTTCATTTCCAAGTCATTGCAATAAAGGAATAGAAATCCTAAAAGTATAGATCTTGAATTAGCACCCTTCCTCCTTGGTGGTGTTAATTAGATTCACTTTGAAGGATTTCATATTCTAATGTGTGTCATGAATTGGGCCATAGTAGCTTCCATGTTTCTTACCATTTCAACAATCACATTTTGGTGAACTCATCTCTTTCATGCATATTTCCTTTTCAGTTGGTAGTTAGATTTACTATTCATGTGCATTTTTTATCATAAAAAGAACAAAAACATAGTTTTCTTTTTCTTTACATTACTTGCATTGCATTTATATCGTAAGAAAATACAAAAATAACTTCCATGGTTTTTAGTCTTATTTTGTTGACATAATTTCTAATTTCTTTATACAATATTTTAGGGCCTTTGATGAGCCATTTAGCATTGAAGATGTTGATATGTTAGATGAATCCCTTAATGAATTCATCTCTATTCAATCTTCCTCTACGTCTCCTAAACAAGATTTTTGTTAAAAATTTCTTAGCTTGCTTCCTTTGAATACCTATATTAACAATGTTGATAAACCAAAGGTAGTTGTTCATCTTGCTCATGATAATCCTTCAATAACAGATAAGCATTTAATTGTGGTTAAATGAAAAAAAGATTTTCAAATTCCTAACAAACTTATGATTATTGTTAAAGGATGTAATGAACAAAATTATTTCCAAACTCCGAATAAGCCAATCATAACTGTGAAAGGAAAATCTAAGAGTCCTTTGGAGTTTATTAAGAATTATCAAGCAGTGGCTCACACCTATCACACAAGAAACAATCCTCAACCCACTAATCAGGTTGTGTCTACTTCTCTTCCACCTTCTCAACCATTTCTTCCTCCAACACCTTGTTTACCTCCTAATATTGGAAAGGATTATTATTTAGTTGAACACTTACGTGCTACTCCTGCCAATATTTCTCTTTGGGAACTTCTCCAAACTTCCCCTACTTATCATGAGGCTTTACACAAATATTTTAAAAAATCTTTAAATTCCATCCCCTACATAGGAAAACATTAATTACTTATGGGAATGTATTTATGTTGTTAATTCCCAAGCTCAAATTGTGTTCTCTCAAGATGAGTTACCTTCTAAAGAGGTCCAAGATCAACATGATTCCTTTATGATTGTTGTTATTATCAATGGTAACCTTATTCATTGGAACTTAATCAATAATGGGTCTAGATTAACTATTTGTATTATTGAATTGCTACACAAAATCAAAGTAGATTTTTCAATAATTATGCCTAATTCTATTCCTATTCGTGTCTTTGATAACGTTGCTAAAAAAACTTTGGGCATTATTACTCTACCTATTAAGGTAGGTCCTGTCATCTTATCTACTCCTATCCATGTGATGCCTAGATCCCTTAACTAAAGTCTTCTTTTGGGATGACCTTGGTTACATGCTATGCATGTTGTTCCTTCAATGCTTCACTAAAAAAGTCAATTTTATATACAACAACATAATTTATACTCTTGTTGCTAATGATAGAGCTCAAAATTGCATGCGCACTAAATCAGACAATAAACCTGTGTTTACCAAAGTATAACAAGAAGAAACTTCAGTGCCTAAGGATGATCCTTATCCTACTAGTGTCCTTTTTTAATGATCATTGGGGATCCTTATATTTTACACCAAACTATGTTGGAGAATATAAAGTTCTAGCTTGAGAACATGAATAAGCTGAGTCTAATTAAGAACCTAATTTAACAACCTCTCTTTCTGATGAGCTTAGTAACAAATTTATTTCTACTTGCAATCCAAATGAATCTTTATAAACTATAAAACCTGATTGTTATAACATAGTGACCTATGAATATCCATTAACTTTCTTTGTTATGGTTTCTCATTATGGTCCTGGTTATCATTTTTAACAAAACAAGGATTAAATGGAAAGGGATGTGGCATTAATGAACAATGAATTAAGGTTCCCTTAGGAAATGAGGGGCATGAACATTCTTTTAGACAAGGATATAATCCTTATAAACAACTTCATGCATATTATCTCTATGTTAATACCATATCTTCAGGATCTTTGTCTTTGGTAAATCCTCATCTTATCGATTTTGATGGTGTTGGTGAAAGGCCTTCATTTGATATTTTTAAGAATGGTGATGCTTTAGCTAAATTTCTTGGAGCATATGCTAATCACCCCCATTATCACCATAATTGGGTATTTCCCTATTGTTTAAATGTTGAAGCATACTTTGGTAAAGATATTAACTCTGAAAAACTAAATGAACCTCCTTTGCCTATGGATGTCCCTCAACAAAGTAATCTTTTGATTATTGATACCATTGATGTGCAAATGGACCCTTACAATGCATAGAAAGTGATAAAAATTGGAAGTTATTTAGATGAAGATGAACAAAAAGAGATTACTACTCTTCTGCTTGAATTTCCTGATATATTTTCTTTGGTTTATTCTAATATGTCAGGAATTGATCCTAAAATTGTTTCTCATAACATTGTCCTTCTTCCTAATGCAAAGCGGGTAAAAATAGAAAATCTATAAAATGAATCCAAACATTGCTTTTGTTGTAAAAGATGAAATTGAAAAGCTCCTTGATGTTGGTTTTATTTCCCCATTGATTATTCTCCTTGGATCTCAAACATTGTAGCTATATCCAAGGGTGAGAATAAAATCCAAATGTGTACATACTTTCACGATTTAAGTAAAGCCTTTCTAAAGGATGATTTCCCTCTTCCTAACATCAACATGATCGTAGATTCCACAACTGGAAACACTTTATTATCCTTTATGAATGGTTTCTTTAGCTATAATAAAATCTTTATTCATCCTTAAGATTAATATAAAATTGCATTCATCTTTTCTTGGGGAACCTTTTGTTGGGTTTTCAAGCCCTTTGGGTTGAAAAATGTAGACGCTACTTTATCAACGTGCTATGACACTTATCTTTCATGATTACATTCATAAAATTATAGAAGATTATGTTGATGATATCTTAGCCAAGTCCATTACTTGTAAGGATCATGTTCTCATTCTTAGTCAAATATTTAAATGAATTCATATGCACAACATGTTTTTGAATCCTCAAAAATGTACTTTTGGTGTGGATAGTGAAAAAAATCTTAGTTTTATAATTTCCAACAGGGGTATTGCAGTGGATACTAAAAAAATTGATACCATAGTCAATATGCCACCACCCCGAAACATATTAAAAATTCATAGTTTGTAAGGAAAAATACAAGCTATTCGTAGGTTTGCATCACATTTGATCAATCACACAATTTCTTTCAATTCCTTGCTAAAGAAAGATAACACTTTCTCATGGTCACAAAGTATTGGAGCAATTCAAACATTATCTTTCTAATCCTCCCATATTACAACCTACTCAACCTAATCAACCCTTCTTCCAATACACTTATGCTTCCTCTAATGCTCTTACATCCATCCTAGCTCAATGAGATCAAAACATAAAAGAATGGCCAGTGTTTTATATTAGTCGTATTTTATTGGAATATGGAACCCGATATACTTCCATAGAAAAGAAATGTCTTTATCTAGTTTTTGGTACCCAAAACAAAGACATTATCTTCTTAATTTTGAAATCAATGTCCTTATAAAATTTGATCCTTTAAAATATCTTTTCTCAAAAATGGCTCTTTTAGAATGCTTGGCTAAATGGGTTAGATGCTAAGTGAGTTTGACCTAAAATTTGTTTCACAAAAAGTAATTAAAGGGTAAGATTTGACTAATCATCTAGCTGAAGCTCATTCACCAAATGTTACTTCTGATTTTGTAACTTTCCTCGATGAATTTATCTTTCCCATTGATCTTAATGATACATGGTAATTATACTTTGATAGATCCATATGTTGAACTGGCTCCGGTGCTGGTCTTATCCTTGTATCTTCTTCAAAGAAACTGATACCTTTGTTATATCATCTAAATTTTCCCTGTAATAATAACATTGCAGAATATGTAGCCCTTATTGTTGGATTAAATGTGGCTTTATCCCTTAAAGTGGAAAACATACAAATCTTTGGAGACTCTCAATTGATAATTAATAAAATTAACGAAGCTTATCAATCTAAACTTTTTTAAATTCTCTCAATATCATGATCTTTCTTTAATCTTACTCAATAAATTTTAATCCTATTCTATTTCCTCTTTACCTCACAAGGATAAAAGACATGCAAATGCTATGGAAAGTGTGGCTTCCCTTATCTATTTAGATCATAATTGTTGTGGGTCCACAACACACACCCCATTTTGGTCCTCTGACCATGGGGTCACACCTTCTTTTTTGGCTTTTGGGTCTTCCCCTCTTCCTATTCCTTGAATAGGGTTTTGGAGGGGCTTGTTTTGAGAGCAAAGGTGCTTTTCGGCCCTTTCACACTTTCGGCATTTCAGAGATCCTCAGGCCCTCTAAAACACTGAAAAGGCTAAAGGGCTGAGCCAAGGATTTTTGGTGTTTCAGCCTACGAAACACCGAAAAGGCTGAAGGGCAAAACCTTCACACCTTTCGGTGTTTCAGCCTCTGAAACACCAAAAGGGGAGGAGGCCACCCAAATTTCAGTGTCTCAGCCTTTGAAATTCCAAATTCAGGTGACATCACCCGTGGCTATTTAATTGTCAAGTCACCTTTTCTCCTCACTTGTTCTTTTTCTCTCACCTACGTATTCTCGCCTCTTCACGTGCACTCCATTTTCCTCCTTGATGTTTGTTGCCAGATTGCCTCTCCTTGCACTTAGCGGCTTGTTGTTTTCTCGCCTCTCATTGCACCTTGTAGGTAGGGCTTTCTCGATGTCTTCTTCTCTTTTTTTTGACTTGTGTTTTTGTTTTTAGGTCTATTTAGGTTTGGTCTTTGGCCTAGTTAGGTCGTGCTCCTTCCTAGGCCCCTAGGGTTTGCACCCTTGGACCTCTGTAAAGGGTTGCTTTGCCTTGTTTTTCCTTTTCTTTATGTTTTTATAGGTTAGGTTTTTGTTTGCGTTGTGACCTAGTCATCCCATATTACAACTTGCTCAACCTAATCAACCCTTCTTCCAATACACTTATGCTTCCTCTAATGCTCTGACATCCATCCTAGCTCAACGAGGTCAAAAAATAAAAGAATGGTCAGTGTATTATATTAGTCATATTTTATTGGAATATGAAACCCGATATACTTCCATAGAAAAGCAATGTCTTTCTCTTGTTTTTGGTACCCAAAACAAAGACATTATCTTCTTAATGTTGAAATCAATGTCATTATAAAATTTGATCCTTTAAAACATCTTTTCTCAAAAATAGCTCTTTCAAAATGCTTGGCTAAATGGGTTAGATGCTAAGTGAGTTTGACCTAATTTTTTTTTTGCAAAAAGTAATTAAAGGGAAAGATTTAACTAATCATCGAGTTGAAGCTCCCTCACCAAATGCTACTTCTGATTTTGTAACTTTCCTCAATGAATTTATCTTTCCCATTGATCTTGATGATACATGGTAATTATACTCTGATGGATACAAATTTCGAACTGGCTCCGGTGCTGGTCTTATCCTTGTATCTCCTTCAAAGAAACTGATACCTTTGTTATATTGTCTAAATTTTCTCTGTAATAATAACATTGCAGAATTTTCAGCCCTTATTGTTGGATTAAATGTGGCTTTATCCCTTAAAGTGGAAAACATACATATCTTTGGAGACTCTAAAAATATAATTAATAAAATTAACGAAGCTTATCAATATAAACTTTTTAAATTCTCTCAATATCATGATCTTTCTTTAATCTTAATACATTTTACTCCTATTCTATTTCCTCTTTACCTCGCAAGGATAATAGACATGCAAATGCTATGAAAAGTGTGGCTTCCCTTATCTATTTAGATCATAACTGTTGTGGGTCCACAACACACACCCCATTTTGGTCCTCTGACCATGGGGCCACACCTTCTTTTTTGGCTTTTGGGTCTTCCCCTCTCCCTGTTCCTTGAATAGGGCTTTGGAGGGGCTTGTTTTGAGAGAAAAGTTTCTTTTCAGCCCTTTCACACTTTCAGTGTTTTGGAGATCGTTAGGCCCTTTAAAACACCAAAAAGGCTGAAGGGCCAAGCCAAGGCTTTTTGGTGTTTCAGCCTACGAAACACTGAAAAGGTTGAAGGGCAAAACCTTCGCACCTTTTGGTGTTTCAGCCTCCGAAACACTGAAAGGGGAGGAGGCCACCCAACTTTCAGTGTCTCAGCCTCCGAAATTCCAAACTCTAGTGACATCACCTGCGGGCTATTTAAGTGGCAAGTCACCTTTTCTCCTCACTTGTTCTTTTTCTCTCACCTACGTATTCTCGCCTCTTCATGTGTGCTCCATTTTCCTCCTCACCATTTGTTTCTAGATTGCCTCTCCTCGTACTCAGTGGCTTATTTTTTTCCTGCCTCTCCTCACACCTTGCAAGTAGGGCCTTCTTGATGTCTTATTCTCTTCTTTTTGGCTGGTGTTTTTTCTTTTAGGTTTGTTTAGGTTTGGTCTTCTGCCTAGTTAGGTCATGCTCCTTCCTAGGCCCCTAAGGTTTGCACCGTTGGACCTCTATAAAGGGTTTCTCTACCTTGTTTTTCCTTTTCTTTGTGTTTTTATAGGTTAGGTTTTTGTTTGCGTCATGACCTAGTCATAGGTTTTCAGCCTCCGAAGGCCAAAAGCAATCCCTCCCGAAGCAATTTTCAACCCAAGTGCAGTTCACACTTTTGACATTGACAACATTTCAGACCTCAAAAACCTCTGAAACCCTCGAAACACCAAAGCATCCGAAGGAAAGGTATCCCTTCCTGGAGATTTCATACTTTCACTCTTTGAAACCTCCTTCAGACTTTCAAACACTGAAATCCCAAAAGTAATTCATCAACCCTTGAATATCTTCAAGATTTTGGGTTTTCACACCCCAATTTTCCACAAAGTTTTTCGCACTCCGCAAGTCCAAAAAGGCTTTCTTCACCATAAGCCTCATCCTTCAATTTTGGCCTTTTGCACCTCGACCTTGTCTTTGGTGTCTAAAAGCCCAAAAAGTCTAAAAGAGCCAAAATTTCATTTCTGGCTACTTAAGAGCCCTCTACTTTAGGTTTTCAGTTAGTTTTGTTTTCTTTCCTATTTTAGTAGTTTTATTTCAATAAAGATACTGATACTTGCGTGTTTCCTTGCAGGAATGCCTGAGAAGCGCACAACGCCACCAATGAAGTACTTATTCAAGGGGAATCATCCCCCTTCAAAGATTGGAAATAAGAATATAGAGATCATCAATATAGACACTAGAAATGTGGAGTGGGATCAATTCCTAGTAAGGTGTTCTCAACCAGTAGGAAGGACTAAAGACTGCACCACCCTGGTTTTATCAGGCCTAGTCAATGCAGCATCACACCCAGTAGCAGTCATGTCCTCCAAGCTTATTATGACCTTAGCAAACCACTACATACCAGATGAAAAGGTGGTCAAGAATGTAGAAGGACAGATAGTCCTTGACCTGAGGACAGACAACATAAAAGAGGTCTTCCATCTTCAAAAGGGCATAGACAAATTATATGACTTCTATATAGAAAAGGGGTTGAGATGGTTCAGGAACAAGACTAAAGATGCTTATGAGATTGGAAATCAGGAATAACTCCAACAACCTCTCCCAAAGAACAAACTAGACAAAATAGATCTCAGAAGGGGATACTTGAGAGATGACATCCATGCAACAGTTACATTGATAAGCCGAGTGTATGGACTGATGAACTATAATTGATTGAATGTTTGAAGATGAAAAAGTTGTTGATCACTGAGCTGCAGAAAGTAAATGCAAGACATTAAATTAGTTAATGTATTGTATTTTCATTGATGTCAACTTGATATGGTATGATTTCTCATACACATATTGTCACAACACTTAAAGATCTGAAGTGACAAAGTTTTTTCATCGATAATCATGTACACTGAGTAACAGTAAACCCCGACGGACAATGAAACCTAAGCACATAAGTTCAGAGTGTTACCCGATAGATAGTGTTACCTGAGCAAGTGATAATGGAGAAAGAATTACTGAGATAACTGTAGTTGTCACCGAACATAACTGAATTTGATGACTGAGCTATCTGTAGTAGTCACTGAGCACAACTGAAGTGTTAACTGACAAGAACTGAATTTAGGAAATGACAAAACAACTTAGATGGCAGGAGTTATATTTAGAGTTAACTAATTGATTACTTTGTTTTCATTGATAAGATAAAAGCTAAAGATAAGGAGGAGATTAAAATCATGTTTTATTCCAGAAAATAAGGAGATATTTATGGAATAAAACTAAAGCAAGCATGACGAGATTTACAGATCAAGAAGTGATCAATAGAGAAAACAAGAAGGACAAGAATGGTGAAATCATGTCTATATAAAGAGACAAGTAATTCATTATGAAAAGAGGAATCCTGAAGAGAATTCTGGTGAAGATAGAAGTCTTCATGCAGATCTGATCATACAGGCTGAAGGATAGAGCCAAGAATTTTGTAGACACCAAGCAACAGAGAAGCAACAACATTCACCGAGCAGAAAGAAGTGGATCAAAGGAATTGAAGAGAACATTGATTAGAAGAGGTATTATGGAATTACAATAGATCTAAAAATATGCAATTCAAAGTTGTATTAATGAACATATCATTTACTATTTCAGTTTAACCATTGATTCAGAAAATCTCTTAACAGAGTGGGATTTAACCATCCTTAATATATTGAGATACATCCCAAGGAGTATCAAAAGGTATTCATGTTGAAAGCATAGTGAATGCTAGGTCAAGTGATAAATTGTTAGTTTTAAATCCTCTAACAAGGTCATACTTAACAGTGTGTTTGTAAACTTTATCAGGGTTGGCTCTTCACCAAGCTCACTTTAGAAGAGTGAAATTTTTGGGTTACCGGTCTTAAGTTGTTTTTCCCTTAACAAGGTTTCCATGTTAAAAATCCATGTGTCAAATGTGTATATGGTTCATCTCTTTGATTTTTTTCTTTACACATTACTTAAATAGGATTGAATGGTAAACACTAAGTTATTTACTGATATTCAGTAATGGTTAAGAAAAGATAAACTACTATTCGGTAAAGCTTAAGGAAAGGCCGAGCAGTATATATGTTAGATTCACACAAGGCATACATCTTGTAGGACTGAAGATAACTAGAAGTTTTATATTTACGATATAAAGTTTTGGTTGGATTATTGGATTATTTTTGAGGCCACTGATTCACCTCCCCTCTCAGTTATTCTAACAATTGGTATTAGAGCTTGTGTGCCTGGAAGAGAGTTTTAAGACTCAAGATAAAGATCAAAATATGAGCAAAAGGGATGTGCCCAAGCTGAACAAGGACAACTTTACATCATGGAAAAGAAGGATAAGAATCCACTTACCAGGTATTGGAAATGATGTCACACAATACTTGGATACTAAATTTGTTTTACCTACTGGACCTCTAATAGTTGATCAATTAAGAGAATCATGAACACAATTCTATGATGATATAACTTGCTTCCTCACTCTTTGATGCTGAATTTGAAGATGTCAAATCATGCACCACTGCAAATTAAATGTGGGACAAACTCAAGCTAGTACATGGAGGAGATAAAAATGTGCTGAGAGCTAAGGAAGAAAGCCTAAGGGGAAAGTTTGATGACCTCATAATGAAAGAAGGTGAAAACATCACTTAGTACAGCTGTAGAATCAAAGAAGTTGTCAATGCTATCTGAGGAGTAGGAGGTGTACTTGAAGAAGAAATAGTGGTAAGTAAAATTCTCAAAACCTTACTACCTATTTATGATATTAGAGTATCTTCTATATAAGAAATGAGAGCAGTAGAAAATAATAATGTTACTCTAGATAGTTTGATTATTAGACTTATTTCATTTGAGATGAATAACTTTGACAACAATGTCTTACCAACTATTGAGTCTGCATTAAAATCTTCTCTGAAAATAAATAAATCAAGTCATAAACACACTATGAAAAATGATAGTGAAAGTGATAGTGATGAACACGAACTTGATTAGATTGAAGCACTAATGGCTAGAAGATTGCAGAGAGGCAAAGGTAGATACAAAGGTAAATTACCATTGGTATGTTTTAATTGTAAAGAGATTGGATACTTTGCTACTAGATTTCCTAACAAGAGAAAAGATGATAGAAATAATGATAGACCTTATGAAAAGAAGTTTGATAGAGGTGATGACCAAGATTACCAAAGAAACCAACAATCTGATAGAAGAGACAACCGAGACTACAAGGAAAAAGGAAAGAAGGCTTGTTACCTAGCTGAGAACAAAGTTGAGAATACAGACACCGAATCTAATGAAGATATTGAGGTGGTATTTGTTGCTATGAAGGATGATTCAGAAAAAGAAGAAAGGTATGTTGAGACTGCACTCATATCTAAGGTTAGAAATAATGATGTTTGGATTATTGATAGTGGTTGCACTCACCACATGACTGGAGATAAGGAAAAGTTTGAAACTCTTGAATATTATAATGGTGGATCAGTAAGAATGGGTAATGACTCACCTTGTCTGGTTGAAGGTAAAGGAACCATCATGTTGAATAATTTGATCAGATGTGAAAATGCATATTGGGTGAAAGGACGTAACTATAATCTATTGAGTTTTTCATAGCTGAATAACACAGGACACCGAGTTGCATTTGAGAACAAAAAGGAAAAGGTCTTTAATAAATCAGGAAGCTTGATCAGTACTGGTGAACAAAAAAAAGGTAACCTATTCTATCTTGATGATATTAAGACCACTTGTTTATTGGCCAGAAATGAAGACACCTGGTTGTGGCATAAAAGGTTATGTCATGTGAGTTTTGAAAACATGGTTAGGATAAGCAATAAAAGGAAAGTAAGAGGCTTACCAAGCATGTCAAAACCCGACCATGTCATGTGTAAGAATTGTCAAAAAGGTAAAATAAAAAAGTCTAGTTTCAAGAGAAAAACCTACACATCTAATGCTATTCTAGAATTAGCCCATACTGACTTATGTGGACCAATGAGAACAAAGAGATATTATGGTGACAAATATTTCATTCTATTTGTAGATGATTATTCTAGAATGATAACTGTTATGTTCTTAAAAGAGAAATCAGAAGCATTCAAGATGTTTAAATGGTATAAATCTATAATGGAAAAACAAAGTGGAAAGGAACTAAAATGTCTAAAAGGTCAAATAGAGGAGGATAATTTATTTATGATAAATTCACTAACTTTTGTAATGAGCATGGAATTCGAAGATAGGTTTTTGCACCGAGAACACCACAAAAAAATGGGATTGCTGAGAGGAGAAATAGATCAATCGTTCATTGTGCCAGAATACTAATGATTGAGAAAAGAATCACACAAACATTCTGGAGAGAAGCTATCAGTATTATTGTCTACACATTAAATATAGTTCAATTTAAGAAAGACACCAATAAGACACCTTATGAGCTATGGTATGGATACACACCTAATGTAAGTTACTTTAGAATTTTTGGAAGTCAATGTTATATATTGAAAGATGATAGAAATGGAAAGCTTGACTCCAAAGGTGATGAAGGAATATTTCTAGGTTATTCTACAAAAAGCAAGGCTTATAAATGTCTTAACGAATTCTCTAAAAAAATCATTGAAAGTGCAAATGTCAAAGTGGATGAATTTGCTGAGAAAAATGATGAGGAAAGAAGAAAGGAACCAAAAGACTACAATAAATTTGTCTACAGTGAAGAACCTGACACTCTGCCTGAGAAATGGTGTATTTCTACTAAGCAACAAAACAATGCACCCGAGCATCAGGCTGCAAACACCAAAAATCAAGAAATTTCTCACAATGATGTACCGAGAGATGAAGATCAAAATGAAGGTCAAGACAATGATTATAATGATGAACAAAGATCTGAACTGGTACTTTCCAAGTATGTCAAAAGACACCATCCGCAAAACCAGATCATAGGAGACAAAAAGGCTAGAATGAGAACAAGAAGTAAGTCACTGAACACTAGATGTTTGATTTGTAATTTTGAGCCTAAATTTGTCAATACTACACTTGAGAATCAAGAATGGGTCAGTGTTATCAACGAAGAAATTGTTGAAAAGAATAGAACATGGACATTAGTACCTGGACCAAATGCCAAGAATGTCATTGGTACCAAATGGATATTCAAAAAATAACTGAATTGGAATGGAGAAGTCACAAGGAACAAAGAAAGATTAGTATGCAAAGGGTATGCACAAGAAGAAGGTATTGACTATGGAGAAACCTTTGTACCCGTTGCTAGACTAGAAGGAGTAAGAATTATACTTGCTTATGCTACTTACAAAGGATTCAAAGTATACCAAATGGATGTCAAATCTGCATTCCTGAATGGAATACTAGAAGAAGAGCTATACATTGAACAAATAGAAGGGTTTGTTGATCCTAACAAGAGGAACATGGTTTATAGACTACAAAAAGCCTTGTATGGATTGAAACAAGCACCGAGAGCATGGTATGAAAGACTTCACTCTTATCTCATAAGTATAGGATTTGTAAGAACAAGTGATAACAATAATTTGTATTTAAAAGAAGATACTGATGATAACATTCTGATTGCTGAGATATTTGTTGATGATATCATATTTGGAGGTAATGATATGTTATGCAAATCATTTGCTGATGAAATGAGAAAAGATTTTGAGTTGTCAATGTTTGGGAGATCAAATTTTTTCTTAGTCTATAGATTCTTCAACAGGATGCAGGCATCTACATCACACAATCCAAATACATCAAGGAAGTTCTGAAGATATTCAAGATGGAGGACTTCAAACTAGTTGGAACACCTATAGCAACCAAATGCAAACTAAAAAAGAAAGACAAGTCAACCGAGGTAAATCATACCCTAGGCAAACTCATGTATATTGTACAAACTAGACTAGATATAGAACATGCAGTTGGAATAGTTGCAAGATTCTCTGCTAATCCCAAGGAATCACACATGACTACTGTCAAAAGAATTTTGAGATATCTAAAGAATACCAAGGACTATGGTCTATGGTATAATAAAGAAGGCAAATTTGAGCTTCAAGTCTATACAGATGTTGATTGGGCTGGAAACATAGATGATAGAAAGAGAACAACAGTAGTAGAATTCTTTATGGGTGACAAACTTGTCATATGGATAAGAAAAAAGCAAGGAAACATCTCTCAATCAACTGTAGAAGAAAAATATGTGGCTTCTTCTACAAATTTCTCTAACATTGCATTGATCAAGCAATTACTAAAAGGTATGAATATGGAAATCCTTGATCCAATGATTATCTATTGTGATAATAATAGTGCTATCAACATTTCAAAGAACCCTGTCATGCATGCTAAGACAAAGCATATTTCTATCAAGTATCATTACTTGAGAGAACAAGTACAAGAGAAAGAAGTGATACTAGAACATGTACAATCTGTTAGTAATAACTGAGAGGTGGAGGGGGGGTGAATCAGTGGCCTCAAAAATTAATCCTTAAATCAACTCTTAAAACTTATAACCACAGATTATGTCTCAAGTTATCTTCTTTCCTACAAGATGTATGCCTTGAAATACTTTAATCAATTTTCTACTTGTCGGATTGCTTTGTTAATCTCTCTTCTATATGATTACCGATAAGCAGTTAACTATTTACTGAAACATAGTAAATATGCAGAGTATACCGATCAATCCAGAATTGCATATGTGAAATGTCAAATAGTAAAGTAATAAATCATAAACACATAACACATGGATTTTAACATGGAAACCCTGTTAAGGGAAAAACCACTGGGACCGATACCCCAAATTTTCACTCTTCTAAAGTGAGCTTTGTTAGAAGCCAACCCTATTAAAGGTTACAAACACACTGTTAGGTGTGACCTTGTTAGAGGATTTAGAAATAGTTTGTTAACTAGTATCTGGAATCTAATGCTACCATCCTTGATCAAACACTCACTTGGCCTGTCAATAGGTATTAGGCATATCCAATGCTACTTTTTTGATCAAAATTTTTGATACTCCTTGGGATGTATCTCAATTGTAAAAGACTTTTAAGTCCTGCTCGGTTAAGAGGATTTATGCTTCAATGGTTAAAACTGAAACACTAATGATCTGTTCATACATACAACTTAATTATAGATTTTTAGATCTATTGTAAGTCCATTACCTCTCTAATCAATATAATCACTTATACCTTTTCTCCACACTGTTCTTCTCTGTGACGCTTGTCTCACTATTTTTCGGTGTCTGCAGAATCTAGCTCTTTCCTCAGATTGTTGACTAGGACTGAATGAAGACTTTCTTCTCCTTTAGATTTTCTTTACCATCTTTTCTCTATTCTCTTTTTCACCCCACACTTCATAATGAATTGGGTTTGTCTCTTTATAGACATGATTTCCCCTTTTCTTGGCTTTCTTGATTCTTGGCGTGTTCCACACTTCTCGCCAATAGATTTAAAGCAAACTCTAGATTTATCTCAAAGAGATCTTCATGCCAACTGGATAAATTAGCTTTAAATCAATTACCTATCTTCGGCTTTATCTGGATGATTAAAACAATGATAAGTATCTATTAATTCCATCTTTAGCTTCTTGACAGCTAAGCATTTTATCATTTTCTAAACTCTCTGTTCTGTCGGTCAACACTTCAGTTATTCATGGGTGATAGCTGATTGATCCGTTGGTGTGACTTTAGTTGTTATCGAGATCTCCATCATTGTCTTCTCCATCAGGAAACACTAAAATTCTCTCCATTGGGTTACTCTGTGCTTTTCTCATCAGGAAACACTGTAACTCTTCTCGTCGGTAATGCTATGCATTAGCTTGTTGGGTAACATCATGACTTTGCTCTTTTTACTATGACCGTTGGTGTGCACTCTGTCGGTGTATGCAATCACTTAGTGAATACTTGACTTGTATGCATTACTGATAGCATAGCCTTTGATTCATTGGTTCTTTGAAGAATTTGGTAGTATTTCCATGACCATACAGATTAAATCAAGTTGACATCAATGACAATACAATACATTAAATGATTTAATGCCTTGCATGATCATGAAATTAACATCTTCAACCATTCAATTAGTTAAATGTCATCAATCTCTCCCTTTGGCATTGATGACAACATACTACATTATCATACTATACTATTACTAATACAATATGAAATATACAGTTTCATCAAGCTTTTCTAATGTAACTATTACAAATGTCTGGCTTTTGGTAAGCACAAATAGCTTTGATTTGATTCTTGCAACTTTATTTCTATCTTCAATCCCTTTAGTGGATATATGTAGAATATTTCTTTCTCTGATGTGACGTGTTTTCCTTTTGTGTCAAAATCTCTCCCTTTGACTGTTCTCCTTTCTTGTGATGTCTTTTGTTAGTAATTCTCTTCCTTTGTGTGTACTCTCCCTTTCTAGTTACATCTCTCCCTTTGGATACTTTGATGGATATGATCTCTCCTTGAGTTGATAATGGATATAATCTCTGTATGATAATGAGATATCTCTCTCCCTTTGACAACAATGCCAAACAAACATCTTTGCAAACACAGATTTTGCAAAACAAGTATTTGACAGTATTGTCAAATGTATCCTTTCTATCCATAATATATTCCTTGAATTTCCCATTCCATCGGTAATAACTTTGGTGCTTGGAGTAGATAAATACCTTATTGTGTATAGATGTATCATTAAAGTCCATCTCTCTACTTGCATCAACATGAATGATATTCTGATAATATGCAGGCTGATGCAACCTTCTAGTCAGCTTACTGACCAGTAGACAAGGGTCTGACCCCTAGTCTCTTTCTCAAGTATTCAAATGCATCCTTGGGCAGTGGCTTAGTGAAGATATCAGCCAATTGTTCCTTTGATTGCACATACTCAAGTATCACCTCCTTTTCCTAAACTTGTTCTCTCAAATAATGATTCTTCATGGCAATATGCTTTGTTTTAGCATGCATGACTGGATTCTTGGAAATGTTTATTGCACTTGTATTATCATAATAGATAATTACTGGTTCTAAAATTTTCATATGCATACCTTCTAGTAACTGTTTGATCCATGTAATATTTGAGCAGTTTGCAGTAGCAGCAACATACTCTGCCTCTACATTAGATTGAGAGATGCATCCTTGCTTCTTGATAATCCATGTGACAAGTCTGTCACCCATAAATAATGCTCCTCCAGTTGTTCTCTTTTGATCATCAATATTTCCAGCCCAATCAGTGTCGGTAAAAACCTTAAGTTCAAAATTTCCTTCTCTTCTATACCATAAGCCATATTCCTTGGTATTCTTCAGATATCTTAGGATTCTTTTTACAACAGTCATATGCAATTCTCTGGGATTAGCAAAAAATCTAGCAACTATTCCTACTGCATGTGCAATATCTGGTCTAGTATGTACAACATACATGAGTTTTCCAATCATTGATCTATACAAAGTCTAATTTTACTTTTGATGACTTGTCTTCCTTTGTCATTTTGTATCCAATTGCCATTGGTGTTCCAACTGGTTTGGATTCTTCCATCTTGAATATTTTTATTACTTCTTTGATGTACTTGGATTGTGTAATGAAAATACCTTCATCTTGTTGCATGATCTACAGACCAAGAAAGAACTTGATCTCTCCAAACATATACATCTCAAAATCTTTGCTCATTTCCTTTGCAAATTATTTGCATATCATATCCTTGCCTCCAAATATGATGTCATCAACAAATATCTCAGTAATCAAAATGTTAGCATCAATATCTTCCTTCAAATAAAGATGACTATTTTTACTAGTCCTTACAAATCCAATACTTATAAGATATGAATGAAGTCTTTCATACCAGGCTCTAGGTGCTTGTTTCAATCCATATAGGGCTTTGCGTAGTCTATATAACATGTCCCTCTTGTCTAGATCAACAAACCCTTCTGGTTGCTCAATGCATACCTCTTCTTCAAGTATTCTATTTAGGAATGCAGACCTAACATCCATTTGATATACCTTGAATCCTTTATATGTAGCATAAGAAAGTAATATTATTACTCCTTCTAGCCTAGCAATGGGTGCAAAGGTCTCTCCATAATCAATTCCTTCTTCTTGTGCATACCCCTTGCATACTAGTCTTGCTTAATTTTTGGTGACTTCTCCATTTTCATTCATCTTATTCCTGAATATCCATTTTGAACCGATGAAATTCTTGTCATCTAGTCTTGGTACAAGTGTCCATGTCTTTTTTTTATCTATCTTCTCAATCTCTTCATTCATAACACTTATCCATTCATCATTATCTAGTGTAGCATTAACAGATTTGGGCTCATAATCACAAATAAGACATCTTATATTTAGAGACTTACTTCTGGTTCTCATACCAGCCTTTTTATCTCCTATATCTTTTATGGATGGTTCCTTCTGACATATCTTGCAAGTACAGGTTCATCTCTTTGTCTATCAGCTTGATCATCATTTTGTTCTTCATTCTGTTCTCCATCACTTTGTGCATCATCTTGAGCAATATTCTAATTGTCAGTATTTGCAGCCTGATGCTTGGGTGCAATGATTTGTTGCTAGGGAGATCTACATTGTTGGTTGGGTAGAGTGTTAGGTTCCTCATTGTAAGAAAACCTATTGTAGTCCTATGGTTCTTTAGTGCTTTCCTTTTAATTCTTCTCTGCAAATTCATCTATCTTTACATTTGCACTTTCAACAATTTTGTTACAGGCTTTATTTAGACAGTTATAAGCCTTGCTCTTGGTAGAATACCCTAGAAAGATTCCTTCATCACTCTTGGAGTCAATTTTTCCATTTCTATCATACTTTAAGATATAACACTGACTGCCAATTTTTTTGAAATAACTTACATTAGGTGTGTATCCATACCATAGCTCATAAGGTGTCTTTTTGGTGTCTTTCTTCAATTGTTTTCTGTTCAATGTGTAAACAACAACACTAAAAACTTCTCTCTAGAAGATTTGGGTGATCCCTTTCTCTATCATCAGTGTCCTTGCACAATCAACTATGGATCTGTTCCTTCTTTCAGTAATTGCATTTTTCTATGATGTTCTTGGTGCAAAGACCTGTCTTCTGATTCCATGCTCATTACAAAAGTTAGTGAATTCATGTGAAATAAATTCCCCTCTTCTATCCGACCTTAAACATTTTAACTCCTTACCACTTTGTTTCTCTACCATTGCCTTATACCATTTAAACATCTTGAATGCTTCAGATTTATCTTTTAGAAACATTATTGTCATCATTCTAGAGTAATCATCAATAAAGAGAATAAAATATCTATCTCCATAATAACTCTTTGTCCTCATAGGTCCACATAAATTAGTATGGACTAATTCTAGAATGGCATCAGATGTATGGGTTTTTCTTTTGAAACTAGACTTTGTCATCTTACCTTTTTGATAATTCTTACACATGATGTTGTCAGGCTTGGTCATCATCAGTAAGCCTTTGACATTTCTCATTTTTCTAATCTTTATCATGTTGTCAAAGTTCACATGACACAATATTTTATGCCACAACCATATGTCTTCATTTGTAGCAATCAAACAAGTGGTGTCAGTATCATTCAGATAGAATAAGTTACCTTTTGTTTGCTCACTAGTACCAATCAGATTTCCTGATTTATTGAAGATCTTTGCCTTCTTATTTTCAAATGCTACTCTATGACTTGAATTATTCAACTGAGAAACACTCAATAAATTATAATTCAATCCATTTACCCAATAAGCATTTTCACATTTTATCTGGTTATTAAACATTATAGTTCCTCTACCTTCAACTAGACAAGGTGTGTCATTACCCATTCTTACTGAACCACCTTTATAGTACTCAAAAGTCTCAAAATTTTGCTTATTACCAATCATATGGTGAGTGCAGCCACTATCTATGATCCAGACATCATTTTTACTAACTTTAGATATGAGTGTAGTTTCTACGTACCTTTCTTCATCATCATCTAAATCATCCTTTACTGCCACAAATACCATCTCGATGTCTTCATCAGATTTGGTGTCAGTATCATCATCTTTGCTTTTTGCTAGGTAACTGGCCTTCTTTCCTTTGTCCTTTTAGTCTCAGGTATCTCTATTTTCTGATTGTCAGTAGCTTTTGTAATCACCTCTGTCAGAATTCTTTTCAAATGACCTGTCATTACTTCTGCCATCTTTTCTTCTATTAGGACATCTTGCAGTAAAGTGTCCAATCTCTTTACAATTAAAACAAACAATTGGTAATTTACCTTTGCCTCTTTGCATTCTTCTAGCTATAAGCGCTTCAATATAATCAAGATCATCCTCTTCACTTTCACTATCACTATCTTTTCTTATAGTGTGTTTATGACTTGATTTACTTATTATCATAGAAGTTTTGAATGCAGACTCTATGTTTGGTAAGACACTATTATCAAAGTTGTTCATCTCAAATGAAATCAGTCTTCCAATTAAACTATCTAGAGTAACATTGCTATTTTCTATTGCTCTCATTTCTTGAATGATAGATACTCTAATAGCATAAGTAGGCAGTAAGGTTCTTAGAATTTTACTTACCACTATATCTTCTTCTAGTACACCTCCAACTCCTCAGAAAGCATTGACTACCTCTTTGATTCTTGTGCTGTACTGAGTGATGTTTTCACCTTCTTTCATTTTGAGATCATCAAAATTTCCTCTAAGGATTTCTACCTTGGCTCTCAAAACATTTTTGTCACCACCATGTACAAGCATCAATTTGGCCCACATCTTCTTTGTAGTCTTGCAGGTCTTGACATCTTCAAATTCAGCATCGGAGAGTGAGGAACAAAACTATATAATCATGCAGTTGTGCTCATGCTTCTCTCTCAATTGTTCAACTGTTTATGCTCCTATGGGCAACACATATTCAATATCTAAGTATTGAGTAACATCATTACCAATACCTGATAAGTGGAGTCTTATTCTTCTTTGCCATGAAGTAAAATTATCTTTTTTCAACTTGGGCACATCTCGTCTATTCATCTTGTGATCTTTATCTTAGGTCTTGAAACCTTCCTTCTAAGCACACAAGTTCTGATACCAATTGTTAGTAATAACTGAGAGGAGGGGGGGGGGGTGAATTAGTGGCCTCAAAAATTTATCCTTAAATCAACCCTTAAAACTTATAACCACAGA
>MU226576.1:1472147-1482542 GCA_018584345.1 Thuja plicata | reverse complement strand
GTAAGAGGTTCCACAAGATATTGGAAAGGATAATTGATGACGATAAAGAGAAATACTTCCTCCATCTAGCATCCACGGGTGTCAAATTACCTAAGGATTATGATGTGGAACAACTCAAAGAAAAGGAGGTACCAACTCCTATATCCATTCTTGCCGAGAAACTCAATTTGATGCAAACATAACTCACAAACCTCAAACAAGAGAAAGAGAAACCCAAAACACAATACTCTTTGGATGCCATTTGTCCATTTCCTTTTGATAAGAGTATCACTATGATGCCATTTCCTCCGAAAGTGGCAAGACCAAAGTATGAAAAGTACATGGGAGAAACTGACCCACATGATCATGTGAGGGAATTTTGTGCTTTGAGCATAGAATACATGCATGAACCTACATACCTCATGCGACTCTTTCCAGGAAGTCTAGGAGGTAATGCCATGGAATGGTTCTCAAAGCTGAACCCTAAAGTCAAAACTTTTGAGGAGCCAATTTAATAATTTATCTAGCATTACTCTTATAAAATACAACATGATGTGACCATGATGGATCTATGTAATACTAAACAGAAGACTGGTGAATCATTTACACACTTCCTACAAAGATGGAGGAAGATCTTTGCATGATATTCAAGAGCCATTCCTAAATCTGAGAAGATAGAAATCTTCATTAATAACTTGGTACCAGAATTGAACTATGCATTACAAATACAAGACTCACCAAGGTTCGACAGAATGATTAAAAATACCCTCTGTATTAAGGAAGTCATGGTCAAAAGAGGGGAGATCACTCTTCAAGGTGAAAACAAATCAAACAACTCCAACTCCAAGCCTAAATGGTGGAATAAAAAAAAGAATGTTTTCTATGATGGTGTAGTAGACACATCCATTATTGGTCCTAAACCTGAAGTATTCAATCTAACCAACAATATGCAAGCAAGCAAGGATTCCAAGGTAACAACTCCTATACCCAAAACAAACAATGATAATGACAAGAGATTATCATGGACTTCCAAACCTCATAGAACATTCAATACTTTAGGATAACCTCTTGAGACCATCTTGAAAACACTATTAGATAAAAAATTTCTTACTATTCCTGATTCTAAACCATGGGAACCAATGGTCAAATCCAGATGGTGGGATGATAACTCCTACTGTGTCTTTCATAAAAACAAAGGACACAAGAATAATAATTGCCTTAAACTTAAACATGTCATTCAATACCTCATTGAAGGAGGTAAGATCAAAGTGTATGGTCACACTACCAACGAAGATCATACTGCATTCAATAAACCATTCCCAAACTATGACAAAGGAGAAACATCTAAAGGGAAAGGTAACGAAGTCAACTACACCTATTCCAAAAATGACAAAGTGATCAATATGCTTGACATTAAGACTAAGTCAATCAATGTGTTCATAATCAAAGGTGTCTCATTCCACTCAAATGTCGTAACATGGAGCCAAGCACAGGTCACGATCAAAGGACCTCCAAAACTAACACTAGCAACCAAAGTTCCTATTGTAACTATTCCTAAACCAACAAAAAAACATGTGGTTACTATTCCTGGAGCAAAGTATGATTTGGTAGACCAATTGCAATGAACCTCTACCAAAATTTCCATTTTTGAGTTGCTCAAAATATCTACGGTGGAGAGGGAAATCCTAGAACAGGCTCTACATGCTGCTAACATCCCAAAGGATATCGATATAGACAAATTCCAAGCGACGGTCAATCACATATCAGTGCCACATTACCTCTCCTTTTCTGAAGAGGATGATAAGTCATTGACACATCCACATAATTAACCCCTCCATATTGAAGTCCTTATTCATAAATCCTGTGTTAGATGCATGTTGATATATGGAGGCACAAGATTGAATATCTCTACACTTGATCTAATGAAGAGACTGGGTCTCTCAGAATAGACAATTGACTCTAGAAGCAAAATAACTATCAAAGCTTATGACGAGGAAGAAAGATCCTCCAGAGGTATTATTGTTCTACCTATTAGAGTCGGCCCAATTGAGAGGAATGTCACATGTCAGGTTCTGGATCTATCCTTAGCTTATAATATCCTATTAGGGAGACCATGGATTCACGAAATGCAAGCTATGCCATCTAATTACCACCAGTGCATAAAGCTCCCACATAATGGGGTGGAAGTGACGATTCTTGTAGATGCTAACTACACTTGTAATAATATCAAAGTTGGTAGCATGATCCCACATAATAAGGAGGCCATGGATGTGATTTCTCCTGAAACTACATAGGACATGGTTATGAAAAGTTTTGGCAAAATCTTAAAGCTTGAAGAAATAGATTAAAAGCAGGACCTAACTCCCTCATTGACAGAACTTTTGGTGTCACCAAGATCTTATGGAAAACCTTCCTCGACATTTGCACCCACATCATCCAAGGAGCCATAAGTACACAAAGAAACTAGCATGGTAAAGGCATCCACATCTTCTTTAGATAACATAGAAGAACAGACAGTCTTGGATTCGCTTTACAAAGGAGAACTAGTAGAAACTGAGGTCAAACATGTAGAGATATCCCTAGAAGAGTATGGCAAGGGATATGATTTCCTCAAAAAAATGGGATAAAAAGGAAAAGGACCTCTGAATGACATAGGACAAGGGCTTATTGAGCCTATACCCATGGAGTTCTGAAATACCAGAGACAAAACAGGACTGGGGTTTAATACTAAAACTGATAAACCCATTTCAAAAGGGAGTCCACACTCAGATGAAGGGAGTGATGAAATAGATGAACTAGAGTAGTGGTCCTATGAAAGATTATTACATGTTGGCATAGAGGATCCCAACTACCAAGGAGAATGCTATGTACCTAGCTTTGAGGTACCACAAGATCTTCACACCCCCTTGTTAGCACGACCTCCCATTCAAGAGGTAGGAGACGCCATAGCAACTGGGCCAGAGATATCATTAATAGCGACAATTACTCAAGAGATACCCTGACAACAGGATTTACATCCTAACTGGGGGAAATTGGTCACAATTTCACATGTCCTTGATCTACCCCACTTTGATCCATAGGTAGCTAACTAGGTACATCAGATAACCATTGCTGAATACTTAAATAGATCTGATGATGAGGTCACCGACTCTCATGATTATGAATGGGAAGAGCTATTTGTTGCCACTAAAGATATTGGAATAGATACAATCCACATGTTTGCGGCACCCTCAGCTCCTTGTAAATAGTCTAACACTACTCCCAATGACACTGATAATCCTGAAGCAGAAGAAGAGTTCCTTCCCCGATCATTGATGAGGAAATTTGTGAATACATAATTCTAGAAGAATTTCATAGGCTACAAGCAAGAAGCCTCCTTTTATGGAGAGATGATGATGAGATTTCTACTGATGATTCACTAGAGTTTGGTCCGCATATAAATAAAAATGACCCTTTTAACAATGATCTCACTCTTATTGATCTAAATATCAAAGAAATTGACTTAACAGACCGTGTCATGTCGGTTAATGGTCTTGATGCTAGCGTGATGCTATCCTTCCCAGAGTTTGACTCCCTATCATTGGTACTTCCAGACCTAATTGATTGGACTAAAACAAATCCTACTCCTATCCTCAACTTTCCCAATGACCACACCCTAGCTTGTTATCTCAATGCTTGTGAACCTTACCCTTCTTCCACCAATGCAAGGAGAAAGAACATGTCACAGGAGGATATCAGGTTTCTCAGTAAAAAACTAAAAATTAAAAAGAAAAAGAGGACCGATGGTGAAAAATACTCTGTGGCAGTATTAGATCCCAAAATAGTAAAGAAAAAAGATGTATCCAATGGTGGAAACCTCTCAGAGGCACCAAAGGATGAGACTCTTGATATCCTCCCCAAAAAATTTCAGGAAAGGTCTTCAGTAGTGATTGAACCAACACAACTAGTAAATTTGGGCACCATTGAAGATCCTCAAATAGTCCACATTGCACAATATTTATCAGAAGAGGAGAAGACACAATTCATAGATTTCCTAAAAGAGAAGAAGATCAACTTTGCATGGTCTTATACTAATATGCCAGGGCTAGATCCTAATCTAATCATGCACCACTTATCTATAGCTCCCGGGATCAAGCCCGTGAAACAAAAACTTAGAAAGACGCATCCTCATATTGCATTATTGGTAAAAGTAGAACTAGAGAAGTTGTTAAAGGCCAGATTTATCAGAGTCATTGCCTATATAGGATGGATCTCCAATGTGGTCCTCATATCTAAAAATGATAAATCTATCAGGATCTGTACTGACTTCAGAGACTTGAACAAAGGATGTCCAAAAGATGAATTCCCTCTACCTAACATTGACATGATCATAGACCTCACAACACGCTACTAGATGCATTCTTTAATGGATGGATTCTTGGGCTATAACCAAATCAAAATTGCCCCTGAGGATCAAGAGAAAACTGCATTTACATGCGCATGGGGCACCTTTTGCTGGAACGTCATGCCATTCGGGCTCAAGAATGTCGACGCAACATATCAAAGAGCCATGGTGACTATATTCCATGACATGATGCACAAGAACATGGAGGACTATGTGGATGACACATTGGCTAAATCCAAAGAAAGAGGTACTCACATTGCTGACTTAAGAAAGATCTTGGATCGAATGGAATAGTTCCAACTCAGGCTCAACCCAAAGAAATGTGCCTTTGGGGTCCAATCAGGGAAGCTCCTAGGATTCATTGTTTCGGCGAAAGGGATTGAGGTAGACCCTGCAAAAGTTAAGGCTATACTAGAGATGGCTCCTCCATGCAACATTAGTCAAATGAGGACACTACAAGGGAGACTTCAGTCCATCAGGAGATTCATGTCCCAACTTGCAGATAGGGCACAACCCTTTAATAAATTACTACATAAAGGGGTTACCTTCAAATGGGATGAACACTGTGAAGCAAACATTAGAGAATTGAAAGGATGCCTAGCTACCCCTCCTATTCTTATGGTGCCTATTCATGGAAAGCCTCTAATGCTATACATTTCAGCTACAACTACATCCCTAGGAGTATTTCTTGCTCAAGAAGATGAAACAAAGAAAGAGAGAGCTATATACTACATTAGTAGAACACTGGTCACCTATGAGCTCAATTATAACATTATTGAAAAAGCGTGCTTAGCAGTCATCTTCGCATCACAAAAATTGAGACACTACATGCTGTCACATATAGTAAAGCTCATTTCTAAGATAGATCCTCTAAAGTATCTCCTAAACAGAACAACATTAACAGGATGTTTGGAAAAATGGGTCCTGATTCTAAGTGAGTTTGACATTGAATATGTAGAAAGGAGAGATATTAAAGGACAAGTCCTTGTAGATCAATTGGATGATTCACCACTCCAGGATGATGAACCTTTGACAATTGAATTCCCTGATGAAATGATCATGCACCTAACTGAATATCCATGGAAGATGTACTTTGATGGTTCATTTACTCAACAAGGCTCTAGAGCAGGAGTTCTATTCATAACTCCTCAAGGTTACAAGATTCCCAAATCTTACAAATTGATGTTTCCATGCACCAGCAATATTTCAGAATATGAAGCATTGGTAAATGGTCTTAAGCTAGCTATGGAGTGGAAGATTGTAGAGTTACACGTATACAGAGACTCCAAACTAATTATCAATTAGGTCAATGGAGAGTATCAAACAAAGGATGAGAAGTTGATTCTGTACAAGAAACTAGTTGATGACCTGAAGAAGTACTTTGTCTTTGTCACCTTCCAGCAGATACCAAGATCAGAGAAAAAAGCTACAGATGCTATGGCTACCTTGGCGTCCATGTTACAACTGGAAGAACATCAATTCTGCTATGACTTCTTTGTGGAAGAACTATCCTATCCTACACTTGATACCCCTGAATACCAGGTATTATGTGCTTCAAATGCACCAGACCAATCTCGGTATGATAATATCATTACTTACCTTTCTGACCAAATCATCCCTAACAATCTATCCAGAAATGAGAAAAGATCCCTGATTAGGACAACATCATGTTATGTCCTCATAACGAACAACCTATATCGATGAGGTCTCGATGGTACACTTCTTAGGTGTTTAGAACTCAAAGAGTCCGATCTAGCATTAAAAGAAGTCCACAAAGGTGTATGTGGATCACACTCGAATGACTTTTCATTAGCAAAGAAATTGCTCAGAGTAGGTTATTACTGGCCTACCATGGAGAGAGATGCTATTTAGTTTTCTAAAGCATGTCTTAAATGTCAGACACATGGAAATATCATCCATGCTCCTACCAGAGAACTTATACCTTTCATAACACATTAGACATTTCATCAATGGGCCTTTGACTTGGTTGGACAAATATATCCCAACTCTTCAAATGGACACAAATTCATCATTATGGCCACTGAGTATTTCAGAAAGTGGGTCGAAGCCATGCTGCTAATCAAAGCCACTGGAAAACAGATGGCTATGTTCATTCTGAACTACATTATTTGTATATATGGGATACCCTCTTCAATTGTAACTGATAATGGGGGCCAGTTTAAAAATCAAGACATTGATGACCTATGTGAATAGTTCCATATCACTCAACATTTCTCCTCAATATATTACCCTCAAGGTAATGGATAGGCTGAGGCATCAAACAAAAATGTTCTCAAGATCCTACACCGAACTGTGAGCAAGTCTGGCAGAGACTAGAATCTACAATTGAATCTGGCACTATGGGCCTATAGAACAAGCATAAGAACACCAACTGGAGCCAGACCATTTGCCCTATTCTATGGCACTAAAGTAGTACTACCTATTGAGGTTAAAATCCCATCTTTGCGGATATCTTTACAAGGTCTTGTTACTGATGAGAAGTACCACATAGATAGGGTAAATTCTCTAGACCTACTAGATGAGCGCAGATAATAGGCGTTTGACCACCATAAAGTGTACCAAGCATGTATGTCCAAAGGTTACAACAAGAAGGTCAAACCACACAAATTTGAAGTGGGAAACCTCATCTTAAAAGAGAATCCTAAGAACCAGCCTAACAGAGAGCAGAAAGGAAAATTTGAACCTAACTGGTTAGGACCTTATATTATCACTGCTACTTTTGGGACTGGAGCTTATCAACTAGCTACACCTAAAGGAGATGTTCTCCCAGATTCTATCAACACGCTACATTTGAAGTGGTTCTACGCTTGATGATTAGCTAGCAGAGCCTGTACAAAAAAAAGTTTTTACAAAATACCAAAAACATTCAGAAAATTATTTCTGAAGAAATCCAAAAACATTGGAAAAGGTCCTACAGAAAAGGTATCCTTGGTGAAAACCTGGCAAACAGGTGCCTTGATACTATAAAAACATTCAAAAAATAAAAAATAGAAAAAAATTGAAAAAGAGAAAAGTACCTTGATGAGCACCTGGTAAAATAGGCATCTTGGTAGCAAAAAGAATGAAAAGATCTTGCCAAGTGGTTAAAACCTGGGAATCAGGCATCACTTGTGTTCTGTATTCCATCTATCAATGCACTATTGATACTAGGACTTCATAATTATACCTATGCTCAAACGCTGACTTCATTTCCTAAATGGCTATCTTATCCTCACTTGGGATTTATTTGCATTTACGTCTTAGGAATAAGTCATTCTGCACTGGAGGCATCTTTTATGGCATGATAGGTTGTGGTTTCTAGGTTGCTCTAGGATGGTTTGCCTCACGAACACAATGTTTCTTGATACATGCAAAATGATGTCACTTTCCAAAACAAGGGTGTCTTTTCAAACATCACATATCTAGACATGACATTTACATTAACAGAGTTCCTACAAGGCTATATTAGATCACAAACATGAACGGACTATCCTATCAATGCACAAGCATGGAAACACCATATTGCTTATATTCCAATTTTTTGATTGATGAATCTTTACTGTGTTTGATAGATGAATGAACAAGTACTACTTAAACACACAACTTGATAATGGTTTGATTATGATTCTTTCATGTCCTGATGATGTTCTCAACTGGGGGCATCTAAGTAATTATAAATTTTATTTGATTGATTCTCAATTGATAATTTATTATGTCTTCTTAGTTTCTCAATGATGTCTGTGCAAAGACAAAGAGTCACAAGGATAGGGGTTATAATGTTTTCTTGATTTTCTGCATATGGTGATTGTTCCAAATGATCCTATAAATTTCACCTAACTTAGATGTTTATGTTAAGAGATGCCACTATGGGTGGATAGCCACATATATCTCAATCTTCGTTATGTGTAAACTACAGCAAGGTTGAAACAATTTCCTTGTCTATTTTCTGATCCAGATTCTCACTAAGGTATACGAAGCATAATGTACCCAAGAATATGAATTTTCAATGTCATTGCGGGTCCAATATCTTGCCTTACTCAGGATCTGGTATATTAAAAGGAAGGTGACTATTTTGTTGTCGTGGCTTCTATGCCTTGATGCCTAAGTCTATTTCTGACATTCCAATAAAATATAGTATTCATACTTTCATAATATCAGTGGGTATTAGTGATTGTTGTACTATCTGATGGTATCCATTCCAAAAGTGCCCAATGATGATAAAAAAGCTATACATTTTCATATCAGTGACAAAGTCCTAAAAGTATGCATGTAGCTGCATTTAGAGATTGCATGATGCATTTTTGAAAGAACATCATAAGGATTTGAGTTCAAACTCCTTTCTATTTTTAATTCATCTGAAATCCAAGCTATTTACATACCCATGCTTCCCAAAATCTCTTATCTATCAGGAACAAAATCAAACTCACCTTTTCAGTGTGATTAACTTGGTACTCATGTGTTTACTCTTAAACACACCACCTTTTTCACTTCTTCCACCCCATTCTTTCATTCCCCTACCCAATCACTGCATGTGATACATCATTTCAATAGAGGGATTTTATTCTTTTTCCTTCAATTTCATTCCCGAGGGGGCATGGTCACACTATTATCAATTAATTTTTTTGCTCAAAATAGAAAAAAACAAATGACTTTGTTATCAAACAAACTAGGGGCATGACAGTTTCCTTGACTAAGTCAGAACTGTTGGATAAAAAGATTTGGTTCTCATAAGCTGGATATCTTTTTTTTCCCTCATTTTAAAAGATTCTTATTAAGCTCCTGCCAGCTTCTTACTGATTTTCAGATGACAACCAAGTTCAGAATCAGTATTATCAATCTTTGAATGACAACTAAGTTCAGAATTGGTATCTTTAAGATCTTTTATTGATCTTTGGATGACAACCAAGTTTAAAATCAATTCTATTAGTTTAGTTCGATTGAGTGTGAGACTGATCTCATCAGGCATTTCATTTGATTGTGAGTGGAATTCTCAATATTTTTGAAGTCTACATCAAAAAATTTCTTTGAATCAATACACTGCTTGCACATCAATTCAAAGAGGGGAAAATGTAACCACCTAGATTTGGTCTGCTTTGACTATAGACCCTATTTTCCCTAAGTGTGATCATACCCCCAATTATGTCCAAATGACCTTGTTACTGCTTGGCATAATTACTTTGAATCAAATTTAATCTCCTAAGTGATCTAATCACTAATCTACATTAATTGCTTTAGCCAATCAAATCAATTCAATTCATTCAAAATCATACTTGGCTAAGGTAATTAATTTAAAGGGAATTAATGAAATCCTATTTATACCTCATCACTTGCAAAATTAATCCCCTAGCCTAAATTGATTCAATTTGGCTATAGTCCTAATTAATTATTACAAAGCAATCAAAAGCTTAAATGATTAATTAAAATCCCTATTATTGAATGAATATGTTATTACAATAATTCATTTTATTAATATTCCCTCAAACCTAACCAATCTCAAATATCCAACCATGAGTTCAAACTCATCCCAACCCCTTCTCACATGCTAATTCTTCTTAATTAGCTAATTAACCCTAATTAGCTAATCCCCCCTCCACTCATTCTCTCTCCTCCCATCTCTATCTTCTTGATCACATCCCTTAAGCCCTAATCCTAATCCTAAGCTACCCTTGATGTTGTCACATTCCATTAAGGAATGATTAACAACTCCACCCACTTGAGAAACTCAGGGAATCTCAAAATTCCTTTCCTCAAGTCCACCTTGTCAGGCTTGACTCTAAACCCTCACCCATGCTTCTTAAACCCTCACCCATACCTCATTAATGATTTCATAAATGAAGCATTAATGGCTCTTATATATTCCTTCCACCCATACCTCATTAATGAGTCTTATACCCTCATTAATGGAAACCCTTCTAGAGTCTTCTCCCCTTCCTCCATTTCTCCTATAAATAGGATGGATTTTGAGCTCAAATGGCCCTTGATTTTATGAAATATATTGTTGTAATGCTCCTAATTTTGAAGAGTTGATAGCA
>MU226576.1:1453718-1472097 GCA_018584345.1 Thuja plicata | reverse complement strand
ATTTCTCCTATAAATAGGATGGATTTTGAGCTCAAATGGCCCTTGATTTTATGAAATATATTGTTGTAATGCTCCTAATTTTGAAGAGTTGATAGCATCCTTATGCTGCCCATATTTGGAGAATTAAGGAAGCAATCTCATATTGCTCATGTTTAGTACTTTCATAGTACTTTCTAGCTTAAATCTTAGTTATATTGTTGTAATCTCCATTTATAGAGCTAGCATGCATGTTTTTGAATCATTTAGATTACTTTTTATTTGAATCTTCTGTTGTTAGGTTGTATTTGTCACTGGAATATGCATAATCTGAGGGCTATTATGTCATTTTTCATAATCCTCCTAGATAGGAAGTAATAGATTGATTTTAGTGATTGCTATGTTTTCTAACCCCTTGTTTTCACTAATGCAATGATTTATTGAAGTGTTGTGTCTCTTAACAGGTACAAAAATCACACACACAACTGTTAGGTGTGATCTTGTTAGAGGATTTAGAAATAGTTTGTCAACTAGTATCTGGCATCTAATGCTACCATCCTTGATCAAACACTCACTTGGCCTGTCAATAGGTATCTGGCATATCCAATGCTACTTTTGTGATCAAACTTTTTGATACTCCTTGGGATGTATCTCAATTGTAAAAGAATTTTAAGTCCTGCTTGGTTAAGAGGCTTTATGCTTCAATGGTTAAACTGAAACACTAATGATCTATTCATACATACATCTTAATTGCAGATTTTCAGATCTATTGTAAGTCCGTTACCTCTCTAATCAATATAATCACTTATAACTTTTCTCCACACTGTTCTGCTCTGTGATTCTTGTCTCACTATCTGTCAGTGTCTGCAGAATCTAGTTCTTTCCTCAGCTTGTTGATCAGGACTGAATGAAGACTTTCTTCTCCTTCATATTTTCTTTAGCATCTTTTCTCTATTCTCTTGTTCACCCCACGCTTATTAATGAATTGGGTTTGTATCTTTATAGACATGATTTCCCCTTTTCTTGGCTTTCTTGATTCTTGGCGTGTTCCACACTTCTCGCCAATAGATTTAAAGCAAACTCCTAATTTATCTCAAAGAGATCTTCTTGCCAACTGGATAAATCATCTATAAATCAATTACCTATCTCTAGCTTTATCTGGATGATTAAAACAATGATAAGTATTCATTAATTCCATCTTTAGCTTCTTGAAAGCTAAGCATTTTTTCATTTTCTGAACTCTTTGTTCTGTCAGTCAACACTTCAGTTAGTCATCAGTGATAATTGAATTTTCCATCAGTGTGACTTCAGTTGTCATCAGGATCTTTGTCCTTGTCTTCTCTGTCAGGCAACACTAAAATTCTCTCCATTGGGTTACTCTATGCTTTGCTTGTCAGGAAACACTGTAACTCTGCTCATCTATAATGATGTGCATTAGCTCGTCAGGTATCACTTTGACTCTACTCTTTTTATTATGACCGTCTGTGTGCACTCTATCAGTGTATGCAGTCACTTAGTGAATACTTGACTTATATGCATTACTGATAGCATAGCCTTTGATTCATTAGTTCTTTGAAGTATTTGGTAGTATTTCCATGACCATACAGATTATATCAAGTTGGCATCAATGACAATACAATACATTAACTGATTTAATGCCTTGCATGATCATCAACTTAACATCTTCAACCATTCAATCAGTTACATTTCATCACAATCCAAGGAACAATTAGTAGACATATGCACAAAGCCATTTCCAAAAGATACATTTGAGTACCTAAGGAAAAGAATAGGGGTCTGACCCTTGTCTACTGGTTACTAAGTTGACTAGAAGGCTACATCAGCCGACACATTATCAAAAGATAATTCATATTGATGCAAGCAAAGAGATGGACTACAAATGATATATCAGTACAAAAAGGTACTTATCTGAATTGAACACCAGAGATATTGTTGGCTACTATAGAGATGTATTGTTGATGGACAAGAGAAAGATATTTTTTTTTTTGGAATTGATGTCAATGGGAGAGATGTACTCAATGAATATATTCATATGAAATATCTAGAGATAAGGGAGAGAAGATCCAAAGGGTGAGAAAAAAAATATCCATCAAGGAGAGGAACAGTCAAAGGGAGAGGAAGATTCAAAGAAACATCCATCTAAGGGAGATAATTGGAAAAGTTAAAACTGCATATCTATCTAGAAAAGGGAGAAGAGATTCTACAACAAAGGGAGAGACAACATCAGAAGTTACTACATCTATTCAGTGAAGGCAATGAATATTGAAGAAAGTACTCCGCAAGAATCAAATCTAAGCTAGAAGAGCTTAAAGAGAGTCAGATATTTGTATTGGTTATAGAACAATAATTTTGGGAGAGATTGATGAACTACAATTGATATATTTCATATTGTGTTAGTAGTATATTTCCATAAATGCCAAAAGGAGAGATTGATGAACTATAAATGATTAAATGTTTGAAGATGACAAAGTTGATGATCACCAAGCTGCAAAAAGTAAACGCAAGACATTAAATTAGTTAATGTATTGTATTATCATTGATGTTAACTTGATATGGTATGATTTCTCATACACATATTGTCACAACACTTAAATATTTGAAGAGACAAAGTTTTTGTCGCTGATAATTATGTACACTGAGTAACAACAAACCCCAAGGGGCAATGAACCCTGAGCATATAAGTTCATAGTGTTACCCAATGGAAAATGTTACCTAAGCAAGTGATACCTGAGCAAGCATTATCAAGCTAATTGTAGTTGTCACTAAATAGAATTGAAGTTGATGCCCGAGCTATCTGTAGTAGTCACCAAGCACAACTAAAGTGTTGACCGATGAGAACTGAAGTTAGGAAATGACAAAACAACTTAGCTGGCAGGAGCTATATTTAGAGTTAACTGATTGATTACTTTTTTTTCATTATTCAGATAAAAGCTAAAGATAAGAAGGAGATTTAAAACATGTTTTATTCTAGAAAATGAGGAGAGATTTATGGAATAAAACTAAAGTAAGCATGGCAAGCTTTACGGATCAAGAAGTGATCAAAAAAGAAAATAAGAAGGAAAAGAATGGTGAAATCATGTCTATATAAAGAGACAAGTAATTCATTATGAAAAGAGGAATGCTGAAGAGAATTCTGGTGAAGTTAGAAGTCTTCATGCAAATCTGATCATACAGGCTGAAGGACAGAGCTAAGAATTCTGTAGACACTGAGCATCAGAGAAGCAACAACACTCACCAAGCAGAAAGAAGTGGAGAAAGGGTATTGAAGAGAACATTGATCAAAAGAGGTATTATGGAATTACAATAGATCTAAAAATATGTAATTCAAAGTTATATTAATGAAGAGATCATTTATTGTTTTAGTTTAACCATTGATTCAGAAAATCTCTTAACAGAGTGAGATTTAACCATCCTTAATATATTGAGATACATCCCAAGGAGTATCAAAAGGTTTTCATGTTGAAAATGTAGTGCATGCTAGGTCAAGTGATAAATTATTAGTTTAAATCCTCTAACAAGGTCGCACTTAACAGTGTGTTTGTAACCTTTAACAGGGTTGGCTCTTCACCGAGCTCACTTCAGAAAAGTGAAAATTTTGGGTTACCGGTCCCAAGTGGTTTTTCCCTTAACAGGGTTTTCATGTTAAAAATACATGTGTCAAATGTGTATATGGTTCATTGCTTTGATGTTTTTCTTTACACATTACTTAAACAAGATTGATTGATAAACACTAAGTTATTTACTGATGTTCAATAAAGGTTAAGAAAAGATAAACTGCTATTCGGTAAATCTTAAGGAAAGGATAAATAGTATAATCACCGAGCGGTATATATATGTTAGATTCACACAAGGCATACATATTGTAGGACTGAGGATAACTAGAGGTTTTATATTTGTGGTATAAAGTTTTGGTTAGATTATTAGATTATATTTTAGGCCACTGATTCACCTGCCCCTCTCAGTTATTCTAACATGGACTACCTCAGTCCATCCAACTCAAGAACTGAATGATCTTATTGATAGAGAAGATCAAGAACTATAAGGCTAGATTTGATTGGGCCACCATCCTAAGTGATAAAATGGATGAGCAACTAACCATGGTGAAGCACAACCCAAAGTTCTATATGACTACATACATAGTGTACCTGTTAGCCGCACGAGTAGACTAACCGAGGCTCACAAAATAGGTAAAATTTAATGAACCAAATGCATGGCCTCATATCATCTATCCACAACTGGTGAGAAGAACAAATATGGCTGAAGGTAGCTCAGACTATAGAATAGTGAATGATGCCTTTATTTTTGTAGTCATTATATCCATAGAGGGTGACTACGTGAAGAGGCTATCAAAAGAAGCTACTGCCAAAATAAGGGCCATAGGGGTGTACTATATACAATTCAGAAATTTCATGTACATATGAGTGGAAGGATCTACCCTGCACCCCAAGAAGCTACCCAGATACCCATCTGATTGGGTAATCATCCTAGAAATGGCTAGGTAGCTTGCAGATGCATATGAACACATCAAGCATAAGAAGAAGCATTGCTGGGACTTCCCCATTTCCCTAGGCCCCTACACTCTCCATGACATGAAGATCTATAAGTCATTGGCCTTTGAGTGGGACAAGTGCCCACTCCAACTATATAAGAACATCTAGGCTTGATTCAACCCCATAGGCACATACATCCATATCATTTGAAAGTTATATATCCATGAATGACTTGTCAAAGATCATTGGATAAATTGTGTGGATGACCACTAGGTGAGGATCAGGGATTACTACAAGATTTCCCTCACACTAGCACAAACGACCTTACATATGAGTATTCCCCCAAGTTTTGGGAAACAAATTTAGATAATGTGTTGGAGTCAATTTATACTCTTGATAAATATAAAATAGGCCTATCTTGAATGTAGAGGTAGATAAGGAGGAACATGCCAATATTGAGTTCAGGGAAAGGCATGTGGTCACAACGACTGAGGCATGGATCAATATGCCTTATAAAATGGATCCTATTCCTATGAAGACACTAATGGATCAACCCAAGAAGACAAATAAGAAACATGGAGAAAGGTCCATAGTGCCCCAGTACAAGAAGACCCCACCTCAGAAGCCAGAAACAGTGTATGGGCATGAAAGTGCAATATAATATGGTTCTAATCCTAGGCATAAGGCCTCAAAAACTAGGATGATAGGGCAGATAGTTCCTCTTGTTGGATCATCACTGGCCACCCAAGGGGAAGGACCTTTAACCTCCAACCCATATCCCTCTACCACTAGAGAAGGGAAGATGACTTAGAAAAGAAAGAGGGCTTCTACCTCTGCACGATTGGAAACTTTACAAGAGGAACCAAAATAGGAAGATGAACCCTTCATGAAAAGGACAAGATCTCATGAAGCTTCTCAGAGGCAAAAGGAGATCACAATAAAGCAGGAAGAGGCTCCTAAAGAGCATGACAATCCATTGGACACCCTAGGCTCAGATGAGTTCCTCATGTGCAATTTTGAAGGGCTAGAGGGTTTTTCAAACCAGGGGTAGGATACACCTACTCAACATAAGGAATTAAAATGGGAACACAGCTCGCCCATCCATCCTCAAGTGATCCTTACTCCACCTCCATCCCAATTCACAAAATCTGCACTAAACGTGCCTATCACAGGAATGGACTCTAGCACTGACCCAAGGCCAGAAAATCAAGATGTCAGCTTTGTCTAGAGCATATCAGGAGGTAAGAATTTAGGAGAGAGTTTAGTTTCAACTCCACCAACTCATATTCTAACTCCACCAACCTCTCTCCCATATCCCATTCCAACTCCACCACCTTCTCTTCCAACTCCTATGCCAACTCTGCCTCCTTTGACTTCAACTCCACCACCTATGATGTCAACACCAAATCCACCACCTACAACACCAACACTGACTCCACCACCATCTGTTCCTTTTAATTTCTCTACCCTGACTCCGCAAGTTTCGGTAAGCATGTAAGTTACATCTCCCTTCAAAACCACACTGGAAGCCATGACTAGCCTTAATGCAGAAATAACAATCAGTTCCACTAGGAATAAAGGCCAAGATAAAGGTGAACAAGAGGCTATAGTGGAAGAAGAGAAGAGAGAGAAAGAAATACATGAAGGATAAATGCATGAGGGAGAAGGATGAGAAGAAGGTGGACATGGGGAAGAGTTAGATAAAAAGGATGGGGCAACCCCTATATCACAAAGCTTGGATTCAATCCTCCACATCACCCCATATGAGTTGGTTACTACCTTTAGTAAATCCACTTGGTTTACTAAAGATATTCTTCAATGGAAAAGAACTTATATAGATGAAGAGGAAGGAGAAGATACATATATGTCATTCTTAGGGCAGGCCTTCAATCAAAAAGAGGCCAATATACTGACAAGGACCATATATTACGTCACTCAAGACACCAAGGGTCTCTAGAAGGTACAAGTGGTAGCTCCTTCTACTAGCACCTCTCAAGCACAACTCACCCAAAAAGATTATATATTTGAAGAGGTAGATCTGGGAGAGCCAACTAGGGAAGGAAGTAAGACCTTGGTAGCCTTAGCCCTCAAACATGATCTAGGATTCATGAGAAAGGATGAGGAAACCATCAAAACCCTAATAGAGCATAATGAGGCTCTAAAAAAATTCATTCATAAAATAGTGGGTCCCATTGACCCAAGTTTCTCAGAGGCCTCATTACATGCCATACTAGAGAAGAGAGATACTCTGGACTTGATGACATGTATGACCCCCTCTTTCATTCAGGCAAGTGCTGATTGGAAGAATGATTTTGAATAGTTTGGAGAAGGGGTTATCAAACTAGTTTTTAGGCCTTTCATGGTTATTCTGGTGGAAACCAAAAAGTTGATAAACATGATGGAGAGTGATGAGGGGTTAGATTCTGAATTGACAAAATTGTGAACTGCCCTCAAAGACCTCAAGATAATCAAGAAGTAACACTTCTAAATTATGGTCAAGATATATGAGGGTGATGAGCTAGATAAATTCAAAACTTGGATTAAGAGCATAGCCAAAACAATTAAGGTTCACAAAAAGTGCCTAGGCCAAATACAACAAAATCATAAGGAAGTTATGGAATGGGTAGAAGAAATAGAAAACTTCTTCACAGGTATGGACTTAGAGCCATATCAAGATCAAGAGAGGAAAATTATACGCCCAACCAAAGAGGTGGTACAACAATTCAAAGATATTTTGGCAGGTGTTAGCACCAAAGAAGGCCTACGCCAACTATTCTATTCAAATGAAGACATGCAAAGGATGTTCGAGCACAAAGAAGAGATCAAGTTCTTCGCTTCTGAATTGACCATTTTCAGAGAGAAGCAAGAATGAAGAATTAACAAAGCCAAGAGGAAAGAAATAAACTATGAGGAGGTACATGAAATAGTGTAGAGGCTATGAGCTTCTCATCCATAGGTGTTCCCAAAATGATTGCTCAAATCTAGACAACCATTTTTGAGAGATGCAGTTTTTTCATACTAAGCCATTTTTTTCAAAGGCTAGTTTTTTTGGCATTTTGGCATTTTGGTCCTTTCAACCCTTTTAGCATTTTTGGCTTTTCAGCCTCCGAAAGGCTGAAATTTTGAGGGTCTCAAGTTTTGGTTCACACTTAGTCTAATTTGCACTTGGAAAATTTTGGTGTAGAGGTCAGAGTCCAAATTTATGGGCCATTCCAGCGAGATCACTTTTTTGCATAAAAATAGAACTTCTGATCAAGTTGATGCATAAATGGAGTTCATTTTGCAAAGATTAAGTGTCCTCTATCAGTTTCGACCTTGAAGAGAACCACAGATGAATATTCCAAGGGAGAACTCAGAGATCAAGAAGAAGACTCCAATTGCAAACAAGGGAACTCCAACTCCTCTCTTTCTTCTTTCTTAGCGAGTTTGATCCCTTGTGCATGGGAAAAATGATTTTAAATGGATTAAAGATCCATGCAAGTTGTTTAGTATCAATTTAGCAATAGATTTCTTTAGTAAAGCTTTATTTTTAGTTTGTTTTCATTTTTTTTGAGTCCCTGATGCCCTAGTTTCAACATTCAGAGTTTGTAGGTCAGAACTCTATATATTTTAATCAAAACAATGTATTATGGTCAAATTCTTGATGCAATAAAGATCTAAAATTGGTGCTTCATTCATGGTGTGATATTTGCTGCCATCTATACAAAATTGATGAATGTGTATCTACTTATTCATCATTTTCAAAGAGCCAACTGTTTTATTGTTTCTTGAATCTATGATTCTTTAATTGGAGTTTGTTGTTGTTTATCTACCTTATTGTGACAAATGTATGAGAAATATCATCTTTTGGGCTCAACGATAAATCCATCTTGTGTGTGCACACATCTTGGCGGCTTCACAATTTGATAGATTTTGAAAATCTTGCATGAGGGAATACATTTTCTCTCCAAATGATTACATCCGTTGGATATATAACTGTGACATAGTCTGATTTATATTCATTGGGTTTTTTCCAAATCTCTCCGTCATTTTATTCACAAGGAAGGATCAACAACAATTTATGTCTGTTAGGGTTGCATTTTCAACAATATAATTCATTCTTGTTACCCTACTCCTTTAAATTTCTGTCACAAATCTGAAAACAATCGAAATCGTCTTTAATTTAAAACCTAAATTTGCATCATTAGTAAAATACATTATTTGATAAATAAGAAAATACAAAAAAAGTACTAAAGTTGTTTTAAAATTTGATGTCTTGAAAGTACCAGCAAAGGCCTCCTCATGAACATTCACATTTATCTTCAACTGAGTTACCAAGAAGGTTGTACAATGACCCTGGAGAACCTTGGGAATAACCTCATTATTCTTTCAAGAGGGGAAATTGAATCTCAAGATCCTAGCAATTGACTTGTATAAAAACAACGCTCAACAGAAGTGGTGCTAGAAGGAGGGCCAAAAGTTTGAAAAACTAGATAACATCAGATCTTTCTCCCTAGAATGGTTTGAGCGAGTGCTGAGATCATCTACAAAAAGAGGTGAGTTCCTTGAACTCACTCACCACTGAAGAGCTCACAATGACAAAGGGAAGATAAGAGGGAGTTCCTTTCACCATCCTACCGAGTCCCAGAATCCTCTTGGACAACAATCATACCTCCCTATCCCAACTGTCCTCACAACCGTAAACCAAAATTAGAACTTGCAAAATCAGAATTTGCAGCAACCTCATACAATGACTTTATTCACTAACACACAAAGCTTGCCACTAAACTTTCTTGGGAAGCTCCATGAATTACCCAAAAATTTGGAGAGGTTTTGCACACATTTTATATATGGATAATCGAGGATAGCAGAAGATCACATCTGTGCCTTCAAATAAATTTGTAACCATAAAGATATTTCCCACCAAGATGTTGTTTGTCATCTATTCCCATACACTTTGGGGGAATTTGGGTGAATCAGTGTTTGTCTATTTATTCTATTTCAACAACTTTAAACATGAATCAAATATATATCACTTGAAGCTTAACATAAGAACACATAACACATGATATGATTACAGGGAAACCTTGATCAGAGGAAAACCCCGATGGCAATTAGTACCCACAAATATTGTATCAATGATAAATCCATCTTGTGTGTGCGCACATCTTGGTGGCTTCACAATTTGATAGATTTTGAAAATCTTGCACGAGGGAATACGTTTTCTCTCCAAATGATTACATCCGTTCAATATATAACTGTGACATAGTCTGATTTATATTCGTTAGGTTTGTTCCAAATCTCTCCATCATTCTATTCGCAAGGAAGGATCAACAATGGTTTATGTCTGTTAGGGTTTCATTTTCAACAATTTAATTAATTCTTGTTACCCTACTCCTTTAAATTTCTGTCACAAATTTGAAAACAATCAAAATCGTCTTTAATTTAAAACCTAAATTTGCATCATTAGTAAAATACATTATTTGATAAATAAGAAAATACCAAAAAAGTATTAAAGTTGTTTTACAATTTGATGTCTTGAAATTACCAGCAAAGGCCTCCTCATGAACATTCACATTTATCTTCAACTGAGTTACCAAGAAGGTTGTACAATGACCCTGGAGAACCTTGGGAATAACCTCATTATTCTTTCAAGAGAGGAAATTGAATCTCGAGATCCTAGCAATTGACTTGTGTAAAAACAACGCTCAACAAAAGTGGTGCTATAAGGAGGGCCAAAAGTTTGAAAAACTAGATAACATCAGATCTTTCTCCCTAGAATGGTTTGAACGAGTGCTGAGATCATCTAAAAAAAGAGGCAAGTTCCTTGAACTCACTCACCACCAAAGAGCTCGCAGTGACAAAGGAAGATAAGAGGGAGTTCCTTTCACCATCCTACCAAGTCCCAGAATCCTCTTGGACAAAAATCACACCTCCCTGTCCCAACTGTCCTTGCAACCATAAACCAAAATCAGAACTTGCAAAATCAGAATTTGCAGCAACCTCATACAATGACTTTATTTGCTAACGCAAAAAGCTTGCCACTAAACTTTGTTGGGAAGCTCCATGAATTACCCAAAAATCTGGAGAGGTTTTGCATGCATTTTATATATGGATAATTGAGGATAGCAGAAGATCACATCTGTGCCTTCAAATAAATTTGTAACCGTAAAGAGATTTCCCACCAAGATGTTGTTTGTCATCTATTCCCATACAATTTGGGGGAATTTGTTGGAAACACTGAGAGGGGGGGGGGGTGAATCAATGTTTGTCTATTTATTCTATTTCAACAACTTTAAACATGAATCAAATATATATCACTTGAAGCTTAACATAAGAACACATAACACATGATATGATTACGGGGAAACCTTGATCAGAGGAAAACCCCGGTGGGAATTAGTACCCACAAATATTGTACTAGTATAATGAACTTGTTAAAGTTCCTTTGCCCTGTTAGGAGAAGTCTTTACAATGTAAGTACAAAGACCTGGTTAAGGGTTTTACCCTGTTAAGAGTCTTTTACAATAACCCTATTAGGGGTGAGGACTCACTGTCCAATAAGCTCACTGCTTAATAAGAAAGAAGGCAACAACCTCCTTGATAATAGATATGCACTATATCCAAAAGTGAACTGCTGTATGTGACACTCTTGTCTAATCAGTTCTGGTTATGCGTTGATGCTCTTATACTCTTGAAGAGATTTATCTCATTCTGACATCTTATTCTATTCCTCTATATCTTTGCTCTGCTAATTTGACTCCCTGTTAATACAACTTTGCATGTTATATATATATATATATATATATATATATGTCCATGCCTGAATAGATGCGGCTAAGACCTTAGTCAGCCTAAAAACAACATTCACAACACTTCCAAACAAATTGGCTTAATCGTTTCTACAATAATGTTTAGTACATGATTACAAATTTATTACAATAGGTGCTTAGCCTTTACAAAACAAAAGATTACACATTAATCAAAAAAATTGAAGTCAGCTTCATACTCTATTTTCTGAACTGCTAGTGTACTTGTTCTTTCTGTAACTTATCTGTACTGACATTCCATACCATGTGTGTATAGGGTAAGCATAACAACATATCATAGAGATTATTTTTGAACGCGCATATCCTGATTCAATCTTCTACACGTGTGTTGGTTCTCTGATTGATTGCAAACCTCTGTTTTGTTCTGTCTTCCATACTTAGCCATTTCTGTCTTCCAAGTTTTCTTGACAAAACTTTATATGACTTTGTTGCCATAATGATAACACAAAATAAGTCATAATTACTCTGATTGTCAACTTTCCAATAGAATTTGCATACAACTGATACCTGAATGTACCACGGGGATCCATCTTTGCATGGCTTAAATTTGAAATCAAATTTCTTAATCAATTTAAGTTGTATGTAGACCTTGCTACAACACATCACCAGTTCATAACAACAAGAAAAGATCCTAAGGATCCCATCGCCATGTTCAATCATCGTTTCTACAAGATGCATCAAAATTTGGAAGCTCCTTACACCATACCAGAGGCAACACTCATACAAGTTTACCTCAAATCCCTGGACCCTTCACTTCAATCTTTCTAATAATACTTCCTCCATAGATAGAGACACAATGAAAAAGGTGTACAATGAGGCCATCACATTTACACAACAAATGGACCCACAAGAGGGGAACTTCATGACCATGCCTACCATTAGCAACAATGGTGCCCCACATCCATTTTCAGAAAGAAGTCAAGATTTGGCTTCCCACATACCTCCATTAAACCCAATTTTGGCACAACCATTCACAACCCTACCACCATCCATCACTTATCCTGGTTACGAGGCTCACAAAACAATGTTTGTGGAGAAAAGGGTTGTTCCGCAAACTCAACCTGATACTCACCTGGCCTCTGAGTTGGATTTCATGAAGAAAAACTTATCCCAACTCACAAGTGAGCTCACCCAGATGAAGTTTGTAATGTCTCTCCAACCCTACTCTATAAGTCACTATTCTGGTAAGTGAGGTCTTCACCTCTTCTAGTAAAATTATTAGTTCAATTCTATCTATTTAGTCATCTATATCTTCTTGTTACAAATATTTTATTTTCTCATCAATGTCATATGTATGTATGTATGTATATAGGTAAATGAATGTGTATTGTACACATAGATACGTAGATATAATGTATACATATTCACACACTAACTTTAGATGTATCAAATATAATATTCGATGAATAATTATATCAATGAAAATAAATTGAAGTCAAAACGATTAAGCCTAGGGCCACCATATTTAAATATATATGCTAATAGGAGACTCTATGTTATTCTGATCTTGTGAAGCCATTTTGATATTGGATATTAGATTGTCTAAATTAGTAGCAATAACTGATGATGTTTCTAATTGGCCTTTTATTGTTTCATGTAACACTTCAATTATGAAGGTTTGACAATGTGCATTTTAAATATCATTTTTGAAACTAAAATTCTCTTGATTTATAAGTATTGGTGGTTCTCTTATGAATACTAACTATTTGTCATCCATCCATTTATAATTTAATAAATCTAAATTCAACTAATCACATTTAATTATGAAATTAAATATTTACAATGTGGAGTCACCAATTTACAAATGAAAAATGATGTTCTATAACTAATATTAATTATATCAATTATATTATATTTACCAAACAATGCAAACTAAACTATGAGTCATGATTCATGAAATGATGCGACTCTCCATTTCCAACTATTTGATCATGAGAGGAAAGGATTGGGAATGGCCCGTGTTGGAGAGGATAGATATAAAAAGGGGGGCTAAATTTTTCTTACGAAAATCAATAAATTTGATCCTCACTTTCATGCTTGAGGTAAGGCTTATGCTTATTTTTCTTGCAGCCACTAAAACTTGCTGTAATTAAAAGGAATGGAAGGATTAAGGATTTTTGATGCGTTATGCTCTTCTTCAGATTTCAGAATGAGATATGTATGCCATAAAGTTAGATTAATATATATTTTTTAAAGATATGATGTTGATGCTTAGTTTGTAATGCTGAGTGTTTGTTATATATGTTGATGCTCTGATTTTCTATTCTTATGTTCCTTTATATTCTTCTGTGTAATTTTACCAAATTTCTCTTAATAAGTTTGGTTTCATTAAAAGGCCACTATTTGGAGTGATGAACTATGACATTGAAGTGCATAGTAATCCTTCCTTTATATGCATCTATGATCTTCAAATCATAAACATGATTTTAAATCTGAAAAAATTTCTGCAAACCATTCACTATATTGCATTGATTTCATTTTATTTTGGGCTCTTCATTGATGTACGTCACCATTGTTAAGGGCTGGAAACAACTCGTGCAATAATTTTATCATTTGACTAGCATGAGGAAACAATGTAATGGTTGGAATGATTTTAACAGTAAATACGTTATGTTTTAGAAGCCTCCCCTTAGTCTTTTGCATCTAAATCATAGTTTACATAGTTGTAAACACAGGAACTTTAGTTTGGCACCATAGGAATAAAATACTTCAGCATAGAAAGTTTTTAATTTCCTTCTTTTTATTTAAGTTTTGCTGCTGCAGATAAATCAGACCAGTTTTTGTTTTGATACATAAAATGTACACTTTATATTGTGGTTCATCCTCATCATGTTTTGATTTCTTTCCACGTGGCTGTTGTGAAATGGTTTATTCTTATGAAGCACCAACATACATGTATCTATATTTGTAAACATTGCTATGTATATATGCATTTGTATCATTATATAATTGTTGTTTAGATAGTTATTTGTATTTATATAAGTTTTGAGTTTTAATTTCAAATCATTAAAAAGAACTATACATGTTTTTAAGTATTTCTAAATTATTTTAGTATGATACCAACAATTGTTCATTATGATTGTTAAATATTTATTATGAAGATAGCTTGTAAATATGTTAATTAGCTTGTAAATATGTTAATCTTTATCAAATTAAAAGTTAGTTATTATGAATGTAATGTGTTAAATTTGTTTTACAAGGATAATAGTTTGAATGTATTGACAATATTTGGGTGGAGTAAAATGTAACTGTTCATTTCATATATACACTAGTAAGCATAATGAATTTACACTTATACATATGCAACTAGCGTCTAGGGATTCTTTAGATTTTGCAATGTTTAATCATTCATATGATTGTAGTCATTATGTTCTTTGTTGAGGAAGTTAGTGGTTAGGTGTAAGTTGATGTTTCAAAGAATGAAGTATTAATCATTAGGATTCTTAAATTCTTCTTTTACAAAGTTGATATTTTTTTGTATTTGTTAACATTTTCTTTCCTTATACGAAATTTAAAATTTATGTCCTCATTAATAAGAGTTTTAAAGTACTATGGGATGTTAAATGTCTTTTTGTACAACGTTGGTATTGTGTATTGGGTTTGTGTTTTATAAATTGTAATGTATTTTTTTAAAAGAAAAAGATTGTTGTTTGAGATGATTGATTTTAATGGATTGTATGGTTTTGTTTGTAAATCTATTTTTCTTTATGAATGAAATATCAAATAGTTCTTAACCATTATGGTAGAAAAGATAAGGGAGTTAGCATAGTTAATTTTATTTTGGGTACAACACATTTTTATGCCCTTATATATATCTCTTGAATAATATTTTTTGTATACTCGTAAGTTTTACATTATTGCCAAGTGCTATGAGCTTGGATTGATAATTGTGTGCATGATGTGCCTTCTTATAGATTCTTATTGTTATGGTTATGTACTTATATACAAGTCCTTTGTTCTCTTAATCACTATTCATCTAATTTTGGATGACTTGATATTCATTTGAGTGCATTTTATCTTAACTATGTGTATCATTAGGACTAGAAGAGGTGCTAAGATTATGTCATAATTTAATGGGATTGTACAAGTACTTGTGATTATAATTTTTATAATGATTATCATAATTAAGTGTTGTTGGTCATGATGATGGTTTTAACGTGTTGATTTATAATATTATCTTAGGATTGTGTTGTATTTCATTCCTATATTTTCTTGGGGGACATTTTAGTAAATAATTTAATTGAGGTGGTTTCATGAATAGTATATTAGTGTGGGATAAAATTTATCCTAAGTTATGGAATTGGTGTTAAGTTATCAATTAATTCTAAGACTTTGTCCCTATTCCACCTAAGTGGGTGGCAGCTGATGGGAAAGTTGTTTGGGCATTAGGAACCTAGAAAGGGTTGCATACCCGCTTTGTTAATTTTAATAGCTAGATAGTTTTGGAATGGTCAAACTATGAAGTCTCTGAGCGAGAACGTAGGAAAAGCCATTTGTGATGAGCCCCTGAGACTTAGGTCCAGTCCCTTAGGGTTTTTATATTGGTATTTATTGTTCATCCTAACAAAAATATGATAAAGGTTATATTTATGATCACATAATTAAAGTTACTAACTCCTGTGACTTGGATATAGTTTTGAGACATGTGTGCAGATATAGGAATTGAAAAATATGATGGAGGAACAAGGTAGTGAACTTCAGGTATGCTATGGTATTATCTATTTGTATCTTATCTTGTGCTAACAGGTTATCATAAGAATGTCTAGCTTGGTGTTTAAGATGAACATAATTGTAGTTCTTCTTAGTATTAGTATTTCTTGAGGTTTTATATTAATGTGATACAATGTATAAATAATAAGAAAAAAATGTTTTACATGTTTTTGTTGAGAAATATGTCCTTGAGACGAGGCCCTCTCGACGGGGCATTACATCTGGTATTAGAGCTCTAGGTTTCCACACTGGGTACTCTGGGACTCGTAGTTCACTTATTGCTTAGTGTTTTGCATAGTTTTTTTTTGATTTTATCATTTTATTAGTAAGAGATGATCCTAGATATTAGAACTATGTTCTTGGTATTTACACTACTTTTTTTTTTAACAAAACTATACATGTTTTTCTATGATTAAGTTGTCTCACATCAATTACTTATGTTTTGTATTGTAGAATTAATTAAAATAAATATCTCTTGTCTCTTCTTGATGAATAACCATCAAATGATGTTAGCTATAGAATGTAAATACATGATTTAAACTGTTGATTTTGAAATTCTTGAGTAAAGGAAGTAACTCCCCAAGGTGCATTTATGATTGGAGGTTTATGAAGGGGTTAACTATATTGATGATATTATGATCTTTCATAATTAAAGGAATGTGTTCTTTTGGTAGAATTATTGAAGGAAGAGCAAGGCTTGATGTAATATTTTCTTGACTATTTTGAGAAATTGTTTGTTCTTGACGTAGTGAATAGGTATGTTTAGATGAAACATAAATGTTATGGTAATTTTAGTAATGATGTGATTATCCTCCCCAAATTGTAATATAAGACAATTGAGACTTTAGTTGACAAATATTGTTGCAACCCTTATTAATTTACTTCAATGTATCTCCTTATGGGTATTGAAATAATTATGTTAGTAAATACTAGTGTCTTGAAAATGTCTATATGGTTTGATGTGTCTTCTTGGAGGGATTCATCATGTGTAATGGAGGTACCTAGATAATTCATTTTAGATGATACTTGGTCCACTCTTGGTATCCTTGATTGGGTGAAAAGTGAAAGTCCATAATGATTTATAATGATGTTATGTGTGTAGTACAATTTTATCATTTCCTTTCCTTCATTAGAACAAATGTGTTTTGATTCAATGAATCTTGAAGAAAGAAAAGAGCAACATAATGTACCATTGTTCTTTATGCGTTATTTTATTTAAGTTTAAGTTATCTTGCAGATAGATTTTAAATTATGTGAAAGGTCCAGATTGATATGTGTACATTGGATATTTGCATATGCCCCTGATGAGGTGGAGTGTGATTAAAAATGTCATTGGTATTGTACCATGTAGAAACAATATAAATTGTGGAAAAATAAAACAAATAAAAAAAAGAAACATGTGGATAAACTATGATGTTATTGTGTACTTCCTTATAAATGTGATAAAACCAGTGCTAGTGCTTATGTTGGGTGTTGTGTATAAACAATAATTATTTGAGTGCCATGGAGTGGTGCAATACAAGTGCCAATCCATGAAAGTTATGTTTTGGATAAGGGTATGGGAGAACCATAACACTCATGTGTTGTTTTCTTGTTTGTTACTCTACTGAGTGCCAGCCCATGGGTGTTGGTATGTTAGTATGTGGAGGGGTAGTAGTGTCACCATTTCCTCGAGTAGTTATGTGGTGTACGTATAATGGCGGCGCAAAGTGACCTTAGCTTCCACTACTCGAGGGAAAAGAGTGATCAATGCTTCCGCTTATGATGAACTTGTACATGTGGTTCATAAGTGTTTATCCCAATCCTCATAGTTCTTGAGTGAAATACCATTACTTGGTATGAGCCTCTTGTTAGGGTTTTTTCTTGTATGAACCACAGTGCTTGAAATGTCTATTTGAACACTATGCTTTCTAATACTGATTCAGGAACAAGAAAAGCCTAATTGCTAAGGACTTGATAAGGTCCTTCATTTTTGAGCTCCACATATACTCAGGCAGGTTTTACCTTTTATGATTGCTGTTTACACATTATGTTATAGTGTGGACACTAATTTGCTATGTACCTTTGTTAAACCAACTTATAAATCATCTTGCAAATGACCAAGCATAACCAGATGCAAGATTTAACCATACAAACTTATGGTCTTAAATATAGCAAAAATCAGTGATATAAGGATTTTCATCCTTCTTCCTTTTACTACAGGAGGGATAACCTAATGATCCACTCTTCAAGGGATTAACAAACTTAATAGTATCCTGCTGATACAAATCCTTATGAGTTCAGCTCATTTGTTCTCAGTAACAAAAGTATGTTTAATTGAAATGATTTTTGATATTGGATGAGGAACAGACTGCAAACTATACTCTAAACCAG
>MU226576.1:1434412-1453668 GCA_018584345.1 Thuja plicata | reverse complement strand
TGAATCAACAGAGATAAACTAATAGAGATACTGTAGAGTGCCTTACAAACTACATGCAGCTGAGATAGAGTGCCTTACAAACTATCCTCTCATATACATACATATGCATCAAATCCTTATCACAATGTTTTTCTCTCTAAAATCATCTATGAAACTTAGTCCTCTCCTTGAAAGGAACTCATAAATAATTAAACAAACTACCTTGTAGCTGGTGTATTTCAAATCCTTAAAAGTGAAACACACTAGAGCACAAACAAAATGCAAAGAGACGAGATAATATGAAAGAGGGAGAACTACACTGTATTCTATTACTGTATTCTGCTTCAACACATCCAGACAATAAGCTTTCATGAATATACAAATACATAGAAGTATATCTTACAATAAGATTTCCAAATGACCAATAGGGACCCACTCTGGGCATCTGCAGGAAAAAACCAGAATAGAGCAGAGGAAAGGAACCCTTACAACTGAGAAATGAAAGAAAGATATAGAAGAGAAGAAACCCTAAAAATTCTGTCTAGCCAACACCTGTCCTTCTCTTCAAATTTGATTTGCACCAATTCCTTCTTTTCAAAATATCTGAACCTTCTGGGTGACTTCACAAATTTGATTTTACTTGTCTTTACAAGTCTTCAAAATATCTGATATATCTTTTAAAAACTGAATCCATCTGTCTGAGAAAATATTTGATTTTATCCCTTTGTAAATCTCCTTCATTCTCCCACTGAAAAGTCTCCAATCTGATTTCATTTGTCAAAATATCTTTGAAAATATGATAAAATATCTGCTTGCAAAAACCTCCCGGAAAGCTCTTTCAAATCTGACTTGTGCAATAAAATATATAAGCATTTGTCTTATTTTCCTTTGTGTAAATCTGATTTTTCGTTGCCTGAGAAAATCTGACTTATCCTCTGATAAATATCTCCCCACAAAATAATCTTTCAAGTCTTTAAAAACAAATAAACATATTTGTTTCATTCTGCAAAATTAATCATTCTTTTCTATCCCCAAATCTGATCTTTTATTCTGCAAAAATCTGATTTCCAGTGTCTTCAAAAACCTCCGGGAATAAAAATATAAAGATTTGCAATAAAACTATATAATTCCCTTTTAAACTAACCCTGTGCACATTTTAAAATCTTTGAAAACCTCAGATTTATGCATATTTTGGCTAGAAAACACCAGATTTTGACAAGTGCCACCCTCTTATTCGCTGTCATAAACTATGCTTAACTCACCTTTGACCTCAGTTACACCTGGCGACCATGCGAAAACCATAGTCTCTAAGTTGCGAGCCAATTTTAACTCATCCATCAACCCTGGGCGACCTCACGACTAACATCCGGCGGCTTGTTCTCATCTGGCGACCATGCGACCAGCAGCTACCTCCATGTCGCGACAGTCAACTTTGACATCTGGCTACTTTGCGACTAACCGCTAGCGGTTAGTCGCCAATTCTCGGCGGTTAACTCTGTCATCTTTTGATTGCGTGACTAACTGCTAGCGGTCAGTCACCAAGTCTCTGAATGTTGGCGATTATCTACAGTTTCTCTCCTGACTGGGTGACCAAGTGCATCTTGCGACCATGCGACCAACGCCATATGCCATTTTCGTCAAAATTTGTTCTCCTTCATTTTTAGGCATGGAAACCAAGGTGGTCGGATGACTGGGCACACGTGGATAGCCTCTTCCTCTTTCTTCAAATTACTATGTGTTCATTTTTGCATATAAAGATCTCAGAATGCCTTCCCCAGACGAATGTGGGATAATAGATCTCATGTTTTAAAGCCATTTTTGAATTTGGAGCTAAAACATTGTGTATAGCCCAGGCAAGTCGACCTCCAGCCCCTAAAGACCTGCCAAGAGCCTCTGGGCTCTCTTATTTACATTGAGAGTTAGTGTTTTAGCTTATAAACATCAAAAAAGGCCACTATAGAGTGAATGTGGGACAATATGAATTCACTATTTTTCATCTTTGCTGAAGGTGTGAGGAGGACTGCTCATTAATGGCATTGCATCTCTGCTGAAAGAGACCATGAACTTGTTTTAATGCCTTGGGCGCCCCTTTCTATGGTTTTACATCTGCAAACAACAACTTAAAAACATTGAAAAACCTCTCCTCTTCCTTTGCTGTCACTGCATCTCTATGGTTTCATTTTGCGTAGATTCAAAACAAAACATCTTAGAAATCCTCCTCTAATGGTATCGCATGTTGCTGGCAATGTACTTTGCAAGCTTCTAAACAAACATTCAAAGCACCCTCCTTTAATAAATTCTGAGCAGACAATAGCTAGGAACTTGGCTTTACACCTGTGGATTGCATTGCTTGGAAACATTTACAGCCTTTTCAACAGATCGGTTTGGAGTGCATACCCTGCAGTCATTGCATTACATGAGATGGAGCATCTCCTTTAATAAATTCTGTTCAAACAGTTCACGTGCCCCTTTCTATGGTTGCTGTGCTGATTACTTGGCAAAGAAATACATTGATATTGCCCCCAAAAAAATAGCATGGGCTCTCCTTTCATTGGCGTGAGTTTCATTTCAAATGCAGCGCAGACCTTGGATTATTAAGGTTGTAAATAAAACATTTGCAATTACCTTCTGCTTGGTATTGTTCCTTTAAACTTTCCAATTCCTCCATCAAGTACTACGCAGGGTATATGGCATTTGATTTTGCTTATTTAATGCTTCCAGATTTCCCCAAAAATTAACGCAGAACCTGGCATTTCATTTTGGTTTTAATGTTTCTTATCATTCCATGGTTACGCAGACCATTTGGTATAATGCGCTGGCAATCTTAGTGTCTAATTTTGTACTTTTGCATTTCAATATGCTGGCTGCCCTTTTGAAAAAGAACATTACCTCTGCATCAATCTATTAGTATTTATTTCAATTTGCATATGAATACAATGCGCAGGCTATCTTTCATTCCCAAGCTCTAGAGTCCTCCATGTTTTATTAACATATGCAATGACTTTAAAAGTTTTAAAATCATTGATAATCAGCACTGGCATCATACAATAATGGATTGCCTTTAAAATGCCTCTTTTTCCCTTTCAAAATCAGTGGAATACTGAATTTAGCTTGATAGTGTAACTGTCTATGCTGCTGGATTCCTATTTGTGTTTCTCACAATATGATTTAGTGTTGCCACTTCACACAATCCCTTGACAGTCAACATATAGGTAGCCCATATGGTTTGATTAATTAACTACCATTATATCTGCAATACACCATGTTTTTCAATCCTTTATACACTATTACAGTTAACCCTTGGTGTTTCAATTTATAATTCCAAAACCTTGAATATGTCTTTGCCTCTTTTAAGTACAGAATACTATGCCAATTATCTCAAGACACCAAACAAACAACTTTGCAATGACTTTTACAAACTAAACCTTTAAATGGCAACTGGCTTTCAGAACTGGTCTAGAAAACTGACTGAAACAAGCAATCTGACCTTGGCATTCGGCAAAAAGATTCATTCATTAGCATTGAATACATATGCAGAAGGAATTCACCAAATTCATCTTCAGGCACTAGATATAACAGTGCAAACTTAGCCTTCCAGAAAACTTCATAGGTACAAATGCGGAAACAACATAAATTTCATCCGGATATACTATTCCAAAAGCATTGAAACAAGCTCTGAAAATTCACCATTAGGTCAAATAGTAAATTCTTGTGCAATGAGGATGTTCCCATGATTGGACCCTGAAAATATCCTTTGGATAGAAAGATATTACTTCCTTAAAAAGACCATTTTGCAAACTTAACTCTTTTCCGCACTGCAAAGTGAACAAACTGCCTTTGAAACTGAACTCATAGGGTCATCAAAAAGATCTTTCAGAAACTCAACCTCTGGAGCCTGATTGAATGCCAGATGTGGAACATGAATCCGTAGTTGTCTTCTTCTAAAAAAAAACCACTGAACTGATACCAATCTGCAAAGATAGCACCTTAAACACTTTTTGAATTTTAACACAGTGAAAAAGTAGAAACTGAATCTGGAATCAGCGAAGCAAAGTGATCAACTGGATTGATCAAAGTTTGGGAATCTTCCAAGGAGTTTATTCCTAGGTCTAAAATAAAAATCTATATTCAATTATGTCCGACCTTGAACCGGGTGTAAACAGGGAAACCACAAAGTATACCATTTAATTCTGAATTCTGCACTTCAGTGAAACTTTTAATAAATTAGGAATGGAAAGGCTCTGGAAAAATGGATAAATGGATTGGTAGGAGTCTATAAATCTTCATTTAGGTACAATAATATGTTTACAATATGAGGGACAAGTCAATTATCCAAAATGTTCACCCGGGTTTAGATTTTGAAGACCTCAAAGTGGATAACTTAGCAATTCTGAATTTGAAAACACAGGAAATCAGAATTATTCACCACTGGAATGGTTCTAAAAAACTTGTCATCTGATTTCATAAAGATCTACAGACTGGAAAAAATGGAGTGTGTGACCACTGGAATACAATACAAAAGGAATTTTCTCAATTGAATCAACTGGTCAAAAGTCATAATGTGTCAAACTGGGCTATTCAGATTTCTAGGCAGGACAAAAATGCAAACAGTTCATGAACAACCAACTTTGGGAAGTATGAAAACATATCAAACGGATTCGGAATGACCTGAAATTTAAAACATAAGCTCTCTGATATGCATGGAAAAAATTCCCAAAGTGATGGATTATGAAATTCAACAGGGTGTAAGATACTCAGAAGCAAAGTAGGCTCCGGATAGTAAATTGACAATTTAGCAAAATGCAGAATTAGGTGACCCCCTCATAATGACTACTCCCTAAACATGTCAGAACTGAAATTTAGGAGCTGGGACCCACTGCATATGTCAAATGGAAGGAATTAAAGCCTCTCCCCAATTTTTATCTCATGAAAATCATCCGGGCACCCCTTTACAAGTACTCTAACTGAGTCTTCATACACAAATTTCAAGGGTACCGACTTTGCTCAACTGAAAAATTTAACATGGTCAATCCAAATTTGTTCCAAATTTAGGAGTACCAACACCTCTATGAGAAAATATATGATTTATGGATATGTACATTTCTATGTGGTCCAACATTTGGAGGGAGATTTCTTTTAGCCCATGCTATGATGGATACCGTATTCACACATGTTCCGACATGATGCAATGAATATGATGCTACACTCCACTAATGTTCTGACATAGTGTGAAGTGATGATGTCATGTTGCTGATGGTAGTGAGCCGAGCTTGAGAACATGATGCCACGTACATAGTTACGTGAAGGCGCATTCTATGTATGTATGTTTTCCTACTTGATGCAGAGCGAATTGGAGACACTTGCATGCTTGTAGAGGGCACCCATGGATGCTCGGTTGTATAGATGCAGCAGGCATATGGGTGGGCCCTAGCCATGTATACCTCTGGCTACAGTGGTGATCTATGAGAGACATCGCTATGTGGGGTGTGTCCTACGCATTCCTACTATGCGAGGAACACTGTCATGCGACATACGACCAGAGTGTTCTTTCTCCACTTGGTGTATGGTCATGCCGGGTGTGTTGGCATTCTCATTCTGCACCACCCAATCTAGGGCCATTGCTAAGGTGAACCCCCCATGCCATGTGGGTAGTTTTTCCCAGGCCCAACCACATGAAGGGTTATTGCAATAGCTAGACATTTTTCCCTCCTTCCTCATGAGGTGGCTAGATATAGTCACATAGTGATGTGATGTGCAATTTATGATGATTTTTTTTTTTTTTTTTTTGTGTAGACCAACAATTTTCTCATCTTTTCCTGTGATAGTTTAGCCATGACTTGTGAAATTTAACTTGTGTGTAATTTATTGTTGTAACATCTTGGATTCTTCTTATTTTATTGTTGAGATTGATAATTCTCTTTCTATTATTTAAGAACTTTGGTGGCTAAACTAGCTTCTTTTGGCATTTTCTAATAATAATCCTAATGAAATTATATTCACACAGACTGACCTAGGCACCTATCAGATGGATGACATTCTCATGTTCCAAATCAGAGAAGTTAAAGAACAAGATCATAGTCCCATGCAAGGGCTACTAGAGTTCAACATCCATGATGACATATTTCAAGACTTTGTCAACAACATGAGGATGAGCATACAATACCTAGGGAGAGATGTGGACCCTAACATCCTCTTGTTTCTAGGGTACTTTTGGTTGCATCAAGTGAGTCACTCAAAATTCACATGCCCCAATTGCCAAGATGCATTGTTCCAAGTGGCAACTCAAATTTCCCTACCAATAAAAGTCCTAAAGATGCCTCAATAAGAAAGGGGAAGCCTTGAGGTGTCAATTGAAGGTGACACCATGTCTAGGGAAGATAGCCTAGTTGATCTGAACACCCTAACCCAAGGTCAAAATAGTGGGTCAAACTCTAATAACAAGAGCCCTACCTTGAATGTGTTCAGCGACTAGAGAACCTCAGATGATGGTGCATGTCCACCCTACAGAGAACTATAAGAAGATAGAGATGGTGAAAGACATAAATCCCTAAACCATAAAAATATCTAGGGGATAAGGGAAGAAGAGTGAAATTCCTTAGGAAGTGATGGAGAAAAGAAACAAAAGCCCAAAGCAAAGGGATTCTCAAGGACCGTCCTTAACTCTTCAAACCTCGCAAAATAGTACCAAATAAGGAAATTATACTTTGATGGATCTAAGTGTAAATAAGGAGTAGGTGCAGGGATAAAAATAATAAATCCAAGAGGTAAGTCTCTCTATGCCGCTTATAGGTTACAATTTCTGTGCACTGACAATGTTGTAGAATACAAAGCGTTGATTCATGGACTCCTCCTGGCCCATGAGAAGGGAATATAATCCTTGAGGGTAGAAGGAGACTCACAATTGATCATCAATAAAATCCCTAGCCATTATTCTTGCAATGATATGAGGAACTTAGCCTACCAAAATAGGGCTTGGGACTTGATCAACAACTTTGAAGCATTCAATATCAGATCCATCCCACAAAGGAAGAACATTATCGTTGATGCCCTAGCTATATCATCTAGTTAATTATACCCAATGAAGAAATCTAAACTAAAGAAGTTCTCAGTTGAACTCATTGCAGCCCTGACCATCCTAGATAACATCACCAACTTCCAAGTCTTTTAATATGACCAACACATCCTTGAGTTCATCATGTGCACAGGTGTGTTCAAAAAGAATATCATAGATGAAGGGAAGGAAGAGGTAGAAGAAGAAGTTAGCCTGGAGGACCCAGATGATCAAGGCATCATAAATCTAAGGACTAATTCCATACCAAAAGGAATGGTGAAATTAGAAATAAATTTTGACAGTGATGGGACTACTATGAGAAGACGTCCAAACATACCACCTGATGGTAAAGAGTACGAGGCATAAAACCTTGGCACCGAAGATGAGCCAAGAGAGGTCCACATCAGAAAAGTATGTACCAAAGAGGAGAAGGAGGAAATGGTCCAACTCCTTATAGAATATTGAGATGCCATATATTGGAGTCATGAAGAATTGAAAACATATGACACCTCAGTCATTGTGCACAATATCCCATTAAAATAAGATTTCAAACCATTTAAGCAACGTCAATGTCCCGTCAACCCTACTTGGAGCCCCTAATACAAAAGGAAGTCTAGAAGCTGCTGGATGCGAGGATCATATTCCTGATCTGACACTCCATGTGAGTAGCAAACTTAGTACCCGTGAGGAATAAGACCGGTGAAATCAGATTATGCGTGGATTTCCAAAATCTGAACAAAGCCTCTTAGAAAGATAATTACCCACTCCCTTCTCTTGATGAGGTACTGCAAGTAGTGAATGGTTCCCAAATGATTTCCTTCCTAGATGGATATTCATGGTACAATAAAGTGATGGTACAAGATGAAGATAGATTAAAGATGACATTCACCACCAAGTGGTGGACATTTTCTTATTGACGGATGCCCTTCATTTTAATCAACACCGAGGCTACTTTCTAGAGAGTGATGGACACTGCCTTCAAAGGGTTAGTTGGAAAATGTATCATCATCTACATGCAAAATTTGACTATTTTTTCAAAATAGTGAGCCGATCATATAAGTGATCTAAGGAAAGTCCTCCAAAGATGAAGGAAGTATGAGATTTCCCTAAATCCCAAGAAATGTGTATTTGGGGTCACAGATGGAAAGTTGCTAGGGCACACAATCTAAGAAACATTAATAGTAATTGACCCCAAACAATTCCAATCCATTCTCAAGCTGACATGACCTCATAGCCGCAAAGAGTTGAAATCTTTTTTTGGGAAGATTAACTTCATGAGGAAGTTCATCAATGGTTTTGCTGAGATAGTAAAACCACTCAATGACATGATCAAGAATGATGCTAAGATTGAGTGGATTCCCCCAATAAGGAAGTCATTTGAAGAGATCAAGAATGCAATCACTATAGTCCCTGTTATTTTTAGTCTAGATTACACTATTCCCTTCAAGGTATACTCTTTCACGTCAGAACACTCTTGCAAAGGCATCCTCACGTAGAAGACTCTTGCACAAGCATCCTCACGCAGAAGAAATATGGGTAGAATGAGAGACCAATAGTGTTCATGAGCTTCCCCCTTAAGAACGTGGAAATCAAGAACCCTAACCTAGACAAACAATCTTTTTCTTTGGTCAAAGCGGTAAAAAAATTCTTACACTACATCTTGAGGAGCAAAGTCTTTGATAGTCCTCAACACAACCATGAAATCTCTGTTGATGCAGAATAAGCTAGGAGAGTGAAGGGGAAAATGGATGGAAATCCTACATGAATTTGACCTAGAGATCCAGACAATGAAACTAGTAAGAGACCAAGGCCTCACAAAGATGATCTCTGAAGTAGAAGAGGGTCTAATATGCCAAACTTACACCAACCAAGGTGTGATCTCTAATATATGGTATCAAGATGTAGTCTAGTACCTACTACATAATATTTGCCTAGAGGGGATGCATTAATAGATCACAAAAAAGGGATTTGAAAATCAAAATCAACGCCTACATGTTGAAGAATGGACAACTGTATAAATGCAACTATGAAGGTCTGTACCTGAGGTGCCTGGACAGGCTCGAAGAAAAACAAGTTATAGAAGATTTTCATGATAGATACAAGACAAGACATGGGTTAGCTGACGCAACTGCCCACCAAATATTAAGGGCAGGATATTTTTGGCCAACATTGTTCAAATACATTGGTGAACACGTAAGATTCTGCCACACATGCCAAATAAGCGCAACTCAAGAGACAAATCTGGCGATACCCTTACAACCAGTATATGAGGTATGTATGTTAGCCCAATGGGGCTTAGATTTTTTTGGAATGATTAAAACCCCTTTGTTTTCAGGTCACAAGTTCATCCTAATGGTTACCGATTACTGCACACACTGGACGGAGGCCTAGGCACTTAAGAATTTCACCACGGAAGTGGTAACCAAGTTCCTAGAGGAGCACATCATAACCAGGTTTGGGATGTTGTTCTATTTGGTATATGACTATGCTCCCTCTTTCTCCTCTGCCTGACTCATGCAATGCGACTTTGAAAACTAGGTAATCCTCAAATTCTCTTCAAATTATTATCCACAAGGCAATAGCGTAGCAGAGTCCACAAACAAGAACCTGACGATAATGATCAAATTTCTCCTCGATGACAATCCCTGGGATTAGTACACACAACTAAAATATGCTTTGTGGATGGATAGACTGGGTGAGGATTAAGAATGCCTTGGGGACATCCCCATACCAATTGGTCTATGGAATCCAACCAGCCTTCCCTATGAACTTGAAAATCCCAATTTTAAGATTTATTTACCAGTACGTTGGAAGTGAAGATCGAGTGCAAGTTAGACTTGTGAAATCCTCAACCTGGAGGAGAAAAGAAATTTGGCCTTGGAGCATGTGTCAAAGCACCAGGTCATCATCAAGTGGTGGTTCAACAAGAGAGCCACCATTAAAGCTTTCAAATTCTTTGACCTTGTCATCATGTGGGAAAAGGCTAAAGAAAAGCCAGGCACCCATACTAAATTTCAAAAATTGTGGATGGGCCCCTATCAAATATCAGAGATCTTGGGGAAAACAATTTCAAGATTAGTACCCTAGATAGAGAGTTGACCCACTTTCCAGTCAATGGGAAATTCCTCAAACACTATTTTGGATCCTAAGTGGGACTGCCCTATTAGGAATAAGGTGTCTCAACCTTGGATAATTCCTATTCTTATTATTTGTTTTGTAAAATGTATTTTCTTGCAAATAATGTAATTAAGTGTGAGTGTACATGTCTAGTTGGCATGTTGATGTGTCACTCCACTTGATGTGTTGGCATCTTGAATGGTGTGTAAGGAGATCATGGTTGAAATGGTTATGACGGATTCCTATGACACATAAGAGCTATTTCTAGGAGATTTCAATGATAGGTGAAGACATGCAAGACATGTGGCAACTGATATTAGCATTTTTTAGGGTTACAGAAAAGGATACGAAAAAGAGTGTATTATTGGTATAATCTGGTGCTACTGGATTTGTCTGCGTGTGTCGATTGTCTCCTGAAAGAACTTGCATTGCAAGTGTGTTGTAACCATTGTGTTGAAGATAATACATTGTGCAGGTTTTGGAGTGCTGGGGTTTTTTACCGAAAGGTTTTCCCTAGGGTAAATCATTGTGTCATTCTCTATTTTTTGTATGCATGGTATGTGGCTGCAATATCATTGTTAAAGTAGTAAACGAATCTAAAATTGTAAGGGTTTAAAAATAATTTGAACAATACTTTCCTATAGAGATTAGTGTAGGAAGATATTTTCGCACCTAAGTTTCCTTACATGCCCTTCATCCCTTGTATCATAGTTTCATCAGTTTTGTTTCTTTTTTCTTTCTTTCTATCATTCTCCTGTCGTCAGTCTATTTCTTCCATCCGTGGTTGTTCCCCTCTTTTGCTGGGGCTTATTGATTCTTTTTTCCTCTAGGGTCCATGTGTCTTGGAATCATTCCAAGTGGTCCTTAAATTGGAACAAAGGTATTTCTTAGTCAAATTATCCAAAGAAATATACATCAGAGAGAATGTTCCAAAATTCAAAAGTGGCGGTATCTTCCATTGATAATCAAAGAGATGTTTGATGCTCGGTCATCCTAATCACAAAGAACACTAAGAAATGACACCCAAGAGCATTGGTTTATTGAGCATTTGTTAGTTGGGACCAGCACTAGCACGTTGATTCAGGTACCCACCGGTCCTAGAACCCAAGTCTAGTGAATGTGAAGGTAGGAGGAAAGGAAGAATAACTAAAGAAGAAAGAAACAAGTACAAAATAAAAATGACCCAAAAGGCTACCACAAGTGTAAAATCTAAGTAGCATAGCATAATCATTGCTCAGATTGATCAAAGAAGAGAGTATACACCTGAATATAAAACTACACACATCAAGGGGTTTGATATGGCTCATGCAAGAAAATAAGAAACTGTTTCAAATAAAATAACTCTCCTACATAGCTCTAGCCTAGAAAACCAAATAGACAAGGGTGACTATAATAACCTCTACTAGGGTTATGGATGCCCGATTGATAGTAGAGCAAGGTTAGATTTGGGACTCGGGGAAAACTTTGTCAGGGCTATGGACGCCTGACTGAAAGCAAAGCTCTTTCTAGGAAGCCTTGGTCTACATGGGGAAGGTTGGGAACAAATGATAAACATTTTGGTCACCACAATCGAAGGTCAAAGATTTAACACATGTGAACACACACTGAAAGACAAGAAAAAACTTCAAACTAGGAAGTCATTGAGAGATAGTCAACACAAACAACTCTTGGTTCTCGTTCCACTACAAAGTTAGAATCTAGAAGGGTCTTGATGATGAAGAAATTCCTTGTCATTCCTCCTTTTGTCAAGGCTATTTGTTGTGGGTCTAAAACACACACAACATTTTGGTCCTCTAACCATGGGGCCTCCCCTTCTTTTTTGGCTTTGGGTCTGCCCCTCTTCTTGTTCCTTGAACTGGGTTTTGGAGGGGCCTATTGTGAGAGCAAAGGTTCTTTTCGACCCTTTCACACTTTCAATGTTTCAGAGGGCCAAGTTTTGGAGGACCTCAAGCCCTTTGAAACACTAAAAAATTCTGAAGGGTCAAGCTAGACCTGTTAGGTGTTTTGGCCTCTGAAACACTGAAAAGGCCGAAGGGAAGAACCTTTGCACCTTTCAGTGTTTTGGCCTCCAAAACACCAAAAGGGGAGGAGGCCACCTGAATTTTAGCATCTCGGCCTCCAAAATGCCAAAGTCAAGTGACATCACTCATGGGCTATTTAAGTGGAAAGTCACCTTTTCTCCTCACTTGTTCTTTTTCTCTTGTCTGCATCTTCTGACCTCTTCATGCGTGCTCCATTTTCCTCCTTGATGTTTGTTGCCAGATTTCCTCTCCTTGCACCTTGCAGGTAGGGCCTTCTCGCTGTCATCTTCTCTTCTTTTTGGCTCATGTTTTTGTTTTAAGGTTTGTTTAGGTTTGGTCTTTGGCCTAGTTAGGTCATGCTCCTTCCCAGGTCCCTAGGGTTCGTGATGAACTATAACTGATTGAATGTTTGAAGATGTTAAGTTGATGATCACCAAGATGCAGAAAGTTAATGCAATAAATTAAAATATTTAATGTATTGTATTTTCATTGATGTCAACTTTATATAATTTGATTATTCATATAAATATTATTAAAGACTTCAAAAAAACCAAAGAGATAAAGGTTATGTTATCAGTAATGCATAAAAGTTCAGTATACACCAAGTGACAACAAACACCGAAGGACAATGCACACCGATAGATAGAGAACCCTGAGAAGAGTCATAGTGATACCCAAGCAAGCATTACCAAGAAAAATCAAAGTGATACCCAAGTAGAACTAAAATTCATAGTGTTTCCCAATGGATAGACAACCCCAATGGACAGAGATGCCTGAGAACAACTAAAGTCAAGACCGATCAAACAAGGAGTTAAACACTGATCAAAACTAAAGTTCTAAAATGATAAAAGACCTAGCTGATAGGAGATAAATATAGAGTTAACTATTTGATTACATTGTTTTCATCGACCAGTTAATAGCTAAAGATAAGATAGAGATTTAAAGCTAGTTTTATTCCAGTTGTCAAGAAGAAATTTGTGAGATAAAACAAAAGCAAGTTTTATAACAAGAATGACAAGATTTGTGGATCACGTCAAGAACAAGAAAGACAAGGACTTAGAAATGGTGAAATCATGTCTATAAAAGAGAAAAGATAATTCATTATAAAAAAGAGAGGATACTGAAGAGAATATTGGTGAAGATAAGAAAGTCTTCATACAGACCTGATAAAAAAAGCTGAAGAACAGAGCTAAAGATTTTTGCAAACACTGAGAAACAAAGAAGGAACAACATCATCGAGTAGAAAGAAGTGGACCAAAGGAGAAAAAAGGAAACATTAATCAGAAAGGTATTATGAGCTTACAATAGATTTGATCATCTGCAAGATTAAGTTGTATTTATTAATAGACCATATATTGTTTCACTTTAACCATTGATTCAAAAAATCTCTTAACAGAGTGAGATTTAACTATCCTTTATATATTGAGATAAATCCCAAGGAGTATCAAAAGGTTTTTCATGAAGATAGCATAGTGAATTCCAGATATCAAGTGATAAACTATTAAATTTAAATCCTTTAACAGGGTCGCACTTAACAGTCTATGTGTAACCTTTAACAGGGTTGGCTCTTCACCGAGCTCACTTCAGAAGAGTGAAAATTTTGGGTTATTGGTCCCAAGTGGTTTTCCTTCTAACAACGTTTCCATGTTAAAAATCCATGTGTAAAATGTGTATATGGTTCATTGCTTTAATGTTTTTCTTTACACATTAGTAAAACAGGATTGATTTGTAAACACTAAGTTATTTACTATATTTTGGTAAAGGCTAGACTGCTATTCGGTAAAGCTTAAGAAAAAGGATAAACAATGTACCCTGAGAAGTAGTTATTTGATAAGATTATTTAAAGGCATACATCTTTTAGGAATGAACATAAATAGAGGTTTATATTTTTGGTATAAAGTTTTGGGTTCATTTATTGGATTAATTTTGAGGCCACTGATTCACCCCCCACAGTTATTCTAACAATTGGTATCAGAGCTTTGTGTGCTTAGAAGGAAGGTTTCAAGACCTAATCTAAAGATCACAAGATGAGAAAAAGGGATGTGCCTAAGTTGAACAAAGACAACTTTGCATCATGGAAAAGAAGGATAAGAATCCACCTATCAGGTATTGGAAATGATGTTACTCAATACTTAGATACTGAATATGTGTTTCCTACTGTACCTCACACACTTGATCAATTGAGAGAAAAGCATGAACAAAATTCTATGATGATAGAAATTTCTTCCTCACTCTTCGATGCTGAATTTGAAGATGTCAAAACATGTACCACTGCAAAGCAAACATGGGACAAATTGAAGCTAGTACTTGGAGGAGATGCAAATGTGCTAAGAGTTAAGGCAACAATCCTAAGAGGAAGGTTTGATGACCTAAGAATGAAAGAAGGAGAAAATATCACTCAGTATAGCTGCAGAATCAAAGAGGTAGTTAATGCTAGGAGGTGTACTTGAAGAAGAAACAGTGGTAAGCAAAATTTTAGGAACCTTACTATCTATTTATGCTATTATAGTATCTACTATACAAGAAATGAAAGCAGTAGAAAATAAAAATGTTACTCTAGATAGTTTGGTTGGTAGACTTATTTAATTTGAGATGAATAACTTTGAAAATAGTGTCTTACCATCTATTGAGTCTGCATTCAAATATTCTTTGAAAATAAGAAAGTGAAGTCATAACCACACTATGAGAAATGATAGTGAAAGTGATAGTGATGACCAAGAACTTGATGAGATTAAAGCACTAATGGCTAGAAGATTGCAGAGGGGAAAAGGTAGATACAAAGGTAAATTACCATTGGTATGTTTTAATTGTAAAGAGATTGGACACTTTTCTGCTAGATGTCCTAACAAAAGAAAAGAAGACAGAAACAATGATAGATCATAGGAAAAGAAGTTTGATAGAGGTGATGATAGAGATTACCAAAGCAACTGAAAATCTGACAGAAGAGACAACCAAGACTACAAGGACAAAGGAAAGAAAGCTTGTTACCTAGCTAAGAACAAATATGACAATACTGACACTGAATTTGATGAAGATATTGAGGTGGTATTTGTTGCTACGAAGGATGATTTAGACGAAGAGGAAAGATATGTTGAGACTGCATTTATATCTAAGATTAGTAAAAATGACGTATGGATTATTGATAGTGGCCGTACTCACCACATGAATGGAGATAAGGAAAATTTTGAAACTTTTGAATATTATAATGGTGGATCAGTAAGAATGGGTAATGACTCACCTTTTCTGGTTGAAGGTAAAGGAACCATAATGTTGAATAATATGATTAGAAGTGAAAATGTATATTGGGTGAAAGGACTTAACTATAACCTATTGAGTGTTTCACAACTGAATAACACAGGTCGCCGAGTTGCATTTGAGAACAAAAAGGCAAAGATCTTTAATGAATCAGGAAGGTTGATCAGAACTGGTGAATAGAAAAAAGGTAACCTATTCTATCTTGATGATATTAACACCACTTGTTTAATAGCTAGAAATGAAGACATATGGTTGTGGAATAAAAAGGTTATGTCATCTAAATTTTGACAACATTATTAGGATAAGAAAAAAAGGAAAGTAAGAGGCTTACCGAGCATGTCAAAACCCGACCATGTCATGTGTAAGAATTGTCAAAAAGGTAAAATGACAAAGTCTAGTTTCATGAGAAAAACCTACACATCTAATGCCATTCTAGAATTAGTCCACACTGACCTATTTGAACCCATGAGAACTAAGAGCTATTATGGTGATAGATACTTCATTCTATTTGTAGATTATTATTCTAGAATGATGACAGTCATGTTCTTAAAATAGAAATCAGAAGCATTAAAGATGGTTAAATGGTATAAAGCTATTGTAAAAAAAAAGTGGTAAGGAACTGAAATGTTTAAGATCAGATAGAGGAGGATAATTTATTTCTAATGAATTCACTAACTTTTGTAATGAGCATGGAATTCAAAGATAGGTTTCTGCACCAAGAACACCACAACAAAATGGGATTGCTGAAAGAAGGAACAGATCCATTCTTGATTGTACCAGAACACTGATGATTGAGAAAGGCATCACTCAAACATTCTGGAGAGAAGATTTCAGTACTATTGTCTAAACATTAAATAGATTTCAATTGAAGAAAGACACCAATAAGATACCTTATGAGCTATGGTATGGACATACACCCAATGTAAGTTACTTCAAAATTTTTGGTAGTCATTGTTATATTTTGAAAGATGATATAAATGGAAAGCTTGAATCCAAAGGTGAAGAAGGAATATTTTTATGGTATTCTACCAAAAGCAAGGCTTATAAATGTCTTAACAAATCCTCTAACAAAATCATTGAAAGTGAAAATGTCAAAGTAGATGAATTTGCTGAGAAAAATGATGAGGAAAGTAGAAAAGAACCAGAAGACTACAACAGGTTTGTCTACAGTGAACAACCTGACACTCTGCCTGAGCAATAGTGTATCACTCTTGAGCGACAGAACAATACACCCAAGCATCAGGCTGTAAACACCAAAAATCAGGAAATTGCTCAAGATGATGCACCAAGCGATGGAGATCAAAATTAAGGTCAAGATGATGATTAGAATAATGAACAAAGAGATGAACGAGTACTTTCCAAGTATGTCAGAAGACACCATCCACAAAACTAGATCATAGGAGACAAAAAGGCTGGAATGAGAACAAGAAGTAAGTCACTGAACACTAGATATTTGATTTGTGATTTTGAGCCTAAATCTGTTAATACTGCACTTGAAAATGAAGAATGGGTTAGTGCAATGAATGAAGAGATAGAACAAATTGAGAAGAAAAAACATGGAAATTAGTACCTAGACCATATGAAAAAATGTCATTGGTACCAAATGGATATTTAGAAATAAGTTGAATGAGAATGGAGAAGTGACAAGGAAAAAAAACAAGATTAGTATGCAAGGGGTATGTACAAGAAGAAGGTATTGACTATGGAGAAACCTTTTCACCTATTTCCAAACTAGAAGGAGTCATAATACTTGCTTATGCTGCATACAAAAGATTCAAGGTATACCAAATGGATGTCAAGTCTGCATTCCTGAATGGAATACTAGAAGAAGAGGTATGCATTGAACAACTAGAAGGGTTTGTTGATCCTAACAAGAGAAACATGGTTTGTAGATACTGTTGATAGTATTTAAAAGAAGATACTGATGATAATATTTTTATTGCTGGAGTATTTGTTGATGATATCATATTTGGAGGTAATGATATGTTGTGCAAATCATTTGCTAATGAAATGAGCAAAGAATTTCAGATGTCAATGTTTGGGGAGATCAAATTCTTTCTTGGTCTATAGATTCATCAACAAGATGCAGGCATCTATATCACACAATCCAAATACATCAAGGAAGTGCTGAAGATATTCAAGATGGAAGATTCAAAACTAGTTGGAACACCTATGGCAACTAGATGCATGATGAAAAAGGAATACAAGTAAACCGAGGTAAATCAAAGCCTATATAGATATATGATTGAAAAACTCATGTATGTTGTTCATACTAGACTAGACATAACACATGTAGTTGGAATAGTTGCAAGATTCTCTGCTAATCCCAAGGAATCAAACATGACTGCTATCAAAAGAATTCTAAGATATCTTAAGAATACCGAAGACTATGGCTTATGGTATAAAAGAGAAGGAAAATTTGAGCTTCAAGTCTATTCAGATGTTGATTGGGATAGAAACTTAGATGAAAGAAAGAGCACAATAGGAGGAGCATTCTTTATGGGTGACAGACTTGTAACAAGGATAAGTAAGAAGTAAGGATGCATCTCACAATATACTACAGAAGCATAATATGTAGTTGCTGCTACAAATTTCTCTAACATTGCATGGATGAAGCAATTACTAGAAGGTATGAATATGAAAATTCTTGAACCAATAATTATCTATTGTGATAATATTAGTGCAATAAAAATTTCAAAGAACCCTATCATGCATGCTAAGACTAAGCATATTTCTATAAAGTATCATTACTTAAGAGAAAGAAGTGACACTAGAATATGTTCAATCCAAGGAACAATTAGTAGACATATTCACAAAGCCATTTCCTAAATATACATTTGAGTACCTGAGGAAAATACTAGGGGTCCGACCCTTATCTATTGGTCACTAAGTTGACTAGGAGGCTGCATCTGTTAGAATGAATTTAGAATAAATAAGAGGGGAGGGGTGAATCAGTTATCCTTAGGTCTAGATGTAGCAAATAAAATTTTTTTGTACTTCAGATCTACTCGGCAGTAGTAGCATAAATCAACAACTTTAATCATGCAGTTTACTGTCAATTGAAATTATCTTGTAGTAACATAACGGTAAAGCAAACCATAAGCATTCACACAAGTTGACACAAGTATTTAACATGGAAACCCAATATGGGAAAAACCACCAGTAACATGCTACCAAATTTTCACTCCTCTGAAGTGATGCCTTGTGAGGAGCCAACCCTGTTAAAGGTTACAATAAAACAGTACTAGGTGTGACTTGGTTAAAGGATTTAATCACCCTGTCAGGAGTGGCCTTGTTAGAGGACTTAGAACAATCCAATCTAAATGTCACCTTGTTAGAGGATTTATACAAATGACTGTTAAGTCAACCTTGTTAAAGGATTTAATGGATACAATGATAAGAAAGTAATCAATAGTTGTGATCTGGTACATACAACTTACTTTGCAAATTCAAATCCAATTACAGCTCTGATGTTAACTTATTGGATAGCCTGCATTGTCATTTCAACCTTCTGATCTACTTGGAAATCCGTCAAGAAATCACATATGCAAAACTCTGCCTCTGCCTTTTGCCTTCTCTGCTAGATCATGCCAAATAGTAAATCAACTATGCAAACCTCTTTCATACACATACACTCTTCCACACTTCATGACTAACCCCTTGAAATTATCATATACATCTCTGTCTAGGTCAGATAAATCTTTTTCCACTTAAACAAGATCGTAGATCTTAGGTTAGGTCAGATCCAATAGATCATTCCATCTTTGCATTACATTTACTTCTCCAAAGTAGTCTCTAATTAAATCTTGAAACCATGCATTAATTATAGTTAC
>MU226576.1:1419920-1434362 GCA_018584345.1 Thuja plicata | reverse complement strand
CTTCTCCAAAGTAGTCTCTAATTAAATCTTGAAACCATGCATTAATTATAGTTACCCATACATTAAATGACATGGATCAATCTTTAATTAACATTACATATCCCAATAAAATCAACTAAGTCGGCCAAAGATCTCAAATCTCATCATTAATCCAATTATTGTAAGTCAACCAACATCACTGTTTTCACTCGGCAATTTCAAAGGTGCTTGGCATTGAGAAAATTTTTGCTCGTTACAAGCAACTTTACTCGGCACAAGAAACTTTGCTCATCATAAGCAACTTTTCTTGGCACAAGCCAAACTTGCTCGACACAGAACAACTAGAAAAACTATCTTTGAAAGATAATTAATAAATTACTTTGCCAGAGTGCCAACTGATCAAATACCCTTTGAATTGCCTTAACTCAACCATTCACTTGTTTTTCTTGTTAAATCTTCTTCCTCATTAGTAGATATGGTACTCAAATAGATAACAATAGTCTCACCAGTAAAGGTTTGACAACAATGACAAAATAACAATTGCTTGCATTGTCACTTTCCAACAGCATCAACCTACACATTATAAAAGGATCATTAATGTTGATGCAAGAAAAGAAATGGAATGAAAAGATATATCAGTACACATGAAGGTACTTATCTTCATCGAACACCAGAGTTATTGTATTGTTGATGGAGAGGAAATTCAAGGAATATATTATAAATAAAAGATAGAGATTTAGTTTGGCATTGCTGTCAAAGGGAGAGAAGTATCCAAAGAAAGAGATGCCATAAGGGAGAGATTATATTCATATGAAATAACTATCAAAAGTATTCAAAGGGAAAGATGTACTTAATGAATATGGATTATATTGTTGTCAAAGGAAAAAGAGATATGAATAAAATTATCCATCAAAAAGTGGAACAGTCAAAGGGAGAGAAAACATAAAAGAAACATCCATCTAAGGGAGAGAAGATTCTACAAGAAAGGGAGAGACAAAAACAAAAGTTTCTACATCTATCCAGTAAAGGGAATGAAGAATGAAGAAAGTACTTTGGAAGAAACAAATCTAAGCTAGAAGAGCTTACCGAGAGTTAGACATTTACATTAGTTATAGAAAAATAAGTTTGGTAGAAATTGATGAACTACAACTGATATATTTCATATTGTATTAGTATTATGTAGTATGTTTCCATCAATTCCAAATGGAGAGATTGATGAACTATAACTGATTGAATGTTTGAAGATGTTAAGTTGATGATCACTGAGCTGCAGAAAGTTAATGCAAGACATTAAATAAGTTAATGTATTGTATTGCCATTGATGTCAAATTGATATAATATGATTGGTTATATACATATTGTCAAAGAATTAAAAAAAAACAAAGAGATAAAGGTTATTTTATTAGTAATAAGCTGAAGAACAGAGCTAGAGATTTCTGCAGACACCAAGAAACAAAGAAGGAACAACATCACCGAGCATAAAGAAGTGGAGAAAAGGAACAAAAGGAAACATTGATCAGAAAGGTATTATGATCTTATAATAGATCTAAACATCTACAAGATTAAGTTGTATTTATGAACAGATCATATGCTATTTCAGTTTAACCATTGATTCATAAAATCTCTTAACAGAGTGGGATTTAACCATCCTTTATATATTGAGATACATCCCAAGGAGTATCAAAAGGTTTTTCATGAGGATAGCATAGTGAATGCAAGATATCAAGTGACAAACTATTAAATTTATATCCTCTAACAAGGTCACACTTAACTGTGTGTTTGTAACCTTTAAGAGGGTTGGCTCTTCACCGAGCTCACTTCATAAGAGTGAAAATTTTGGGTTACCGGTGCCAAGTGGCTTTTCCCCTAATAGGGTTTCCACATTAAGAATCCATGTGTAAAATGTGTATATGGTTCATTTCTTTAATGTTTTGCTTTACACATTACTAAAATATGATTGATTGGTAAACACAAAGTTATTTACTATATTTTGGTAAAGGCTAGACTGCTATTCGGTAAAGCTTAAGAAATAGGATAAATAGTGTACTCCAAGAAGTAGTTATTTGATAAGATTATTTAAAGGCATACATCTTGTAGGAATGAAGATAACTAAAGGTTTATATTTGTGGTGTAAAGTTTTGGGTTGATTTATTCGATTAATTTTTGAGGCCATTGATTCACCCCCCCTCTCAGTTATTCTAATAGTTTGCACCCTTGGACCTTTGGAAAGGGTCGCTCTGCCTTGTTTTTCCTTTTCATTATATTTTTCTACATTAGGGTTTTATTTGAATCACGACCTAGTCGTAGGTTTTTGGCCTCCAAAAGGCCAAAAAACCCCTCCCAAAGCAATTTTCAACCCAAGTGCAATTCACACTTTTGACATTGTTGGCATTGCAGACCTTGAAAACCTCTGAAACCCCCAAAATGCCAAAGCATCTGAAGGCAAGGTCTCCCTTCTCAGAGGTTTCATACTTTCTTACTTCAAAACCTCCTTCGCACTTTCAAACACCGAAAGCCTAAAATTACTTCATTAGCCCCTGAATCTCTTTGAGATTTTGCGCCCCAATTTTCTGCAAAGTATTGCTTCACCATAAGCCTCATCCTTCAATTTGGGCCTTTTGCACCCTGACCTTCTCTTTAGCATCCAAAATCCCAAAAAGTCTTAAAGAACAAAAATTTCATTTTTGGCTACTTAAGAGCCCTCTGCTTCGAGTTTTCTTAGTTAGTTTTATTTTCTTTCCTGTCTTAGTAGTTTTCTTTCAATAAATATATTGATACTTGTGTGTTTCCTTGCAAGAACACCTGAGAAGAAGAAAACATCACCAATGATGTACTTATTCAAGGGGAATCACACCCCTTCAAAGATCAGAAATAAGCATATAAAGATCACCGATAAAGACATCATAAACATGGACTAGGATAAATTCCTAGTAAGGTGTTCTCAACCAATAGGAAGGACTGAAGATAGCACCTCCCTGGTTCTATCAGGCTTAGTCCATGCAGAAGCACACCTGGTAGTGGTGATGTCCTCTGAGCTTATCATGACCTTAGCCAACCACTACATACAAGATGAAAAGGTGGTCAAGAATATAGAAGGATAGATAGTCCTTGACTTGAGGCCTAAAAACATAGAAGAGGTATTCCATCTCCACAAGGGCGTAGACAAATTCTATGACTTATATATAGAAAATGGGTTGAGGTGGTTCAGGAACAAGACTAAAGATGCTTATGAGATTGAAAATCGGGAATACCTCCAACAACCTCTCCCAACGAACAAACTGGACAAAATAGATCTCAGAAGGGGATACTTGAGAGATGACATCTAGGAAAAAGTTACATTGATAAGCTGAGTGTATGGACTACCTCAGTCCATCCAACTCGAGAACTAGATGATCTTATTGATAGAGAAGATCAGGAATCGCAAGTTCATATTTAATTGGGCCACCATTCTAAGTGATAAATTTGATGAGAAAATGACCGTGGTGAAGTACAACCCAAATTTCTATATGACTACATACATAGTGTTCCTATTAGCCATACAAGCAAACTATCCATGGCTCACAAAATAGGGAAAATTCAATGAACTAAATGCATGGTCTCATATCATCTATCCATAACTGGTGAGAAGAACATATATGCTTGAAGATAGCCCAGACTACAGAATAGTGAATGATGTCTTTATCTTCATAGTCATTAGATCCATAGAGAGTGACTACGCAAAGAGTCTATCAGAAGAAGCTGCTGCCAAAATAAGGGCCATAGGGGCATACTATATATAGTTCAAAACTTTCACATACATTCGAGTGGTAGGATCTACCTTGCACCCCAAGAAGCTACCCAGGTACCCATCTGATTGGGTAATCATCCTAGAAATGGTTAGGCAGCTTGCAGATGCATACGAACACATAAAACATAAGAAGAAGCATTACTGGGACTTCCCCATTTCCTTAGGCCCCTACACTCTCCATGACATGAAGATCTATAATTCATTGGCCTTTGAGTGGGACAAGTGCCCAATCCAACTATCTAAGAACATCCAGGCCTGATTTGACCCCATAGGCACATACAAACATAACATTGGAAAGTTCTACATCCATGAACCACATGTCGAAGATCATTGGATAAATTGTTTGGATGACCACAAGGTGAGGATCATGGATTACAACAGGATGTCCCTCACACTAGCACAAGTGGCCTTACAAATCATTATTCCCCCAAGTTTTAGGAAAAAGATTTAGATAATGTGATGGAGTCAATTTACACTCTTCATAAAATATACAACATACCTATCTTGAATGCAGAGATAGATAAGGAGGAAAATGATAGTATTGAGTTCAGGGCAAGGCATGTGGTCAGAATGACTGAGGCATGGATCAACATGCATTATCAAATAGATGCTATTCCCATGAAGATACTAATGGATCCACCCAAGAATGCAGATAAGAAATGTGGAGAAAGTTCCATAGTGCCCCAACACAAGAAGGCCCCACCTCAGAAATCATAAATAGTGCATGGTCATGAACATGCAGTAGAATATGGTTGTAATCCTAGGCACAAGGACTAAAAAACAAGGATGATAGGGAAGATAGATCCTCCTATTAGATTGTCATAGGCCACCCAAGGGGAAGGCCCTTCCACCTTCAACTCCTCTCCCTCTACCACTGGAGAAGGGAAGAGGACTTATAAAATAAAGAGGGCTTCTGCCTCTCCATGATTGGAAACTTTACAAGAGGAACTAGAATAGGAAGATGAACCCTTAGTGAAAAGGAAAAGATCCCAAGCAGCCTCTCTAAGTCAAAAGGAGATCACAAGGAAGTAAGAAGAGGCTCCTAAAGAGTGTGACAATCCGTTGGACACCCTAGGCTTGGATGAGTTCCTCATGTTTGATTTTGAAGGCCTAGAGGGTTTTTTAGACCAGGGGTAGGATACACTTGACTCAATGGCAGGAATTGACATGGAACACAAGCACTCATCCACCCTCAAGTGATCCTTACTCCACCTCCTTCCTAATTCACAAACTCTACACTAAACATGACTATCACAAGAATGGACTCTAGTACTGACCCAAGGCCAAAAACTTGAGATGTCGGTGCTGCCCAGAGCATACCAAGAGGTAAGACTTTAGGAGAGAGCTCAATTTCAACTCCACCACCTCAAATTCCATCTCCACCAACCTCTCTCCCACCTCCCATTCTGACACCACCACCTTCTCTTCCAACTCCCACGCCAACTCTGCCTCCTTCTACTTCAACTCCACCACCTATGATACCAACGTCAACTCCACCACCTAAAATGACAATGATAACTCCACCACCATTTATTCCTTTGATTTTATCTATCCTAACTCCCCAAGTTTTAGTAAGAATGGAAGCTACATATCCATTCAAAACCACACTGGAAGCTATGAGCGACTTTAATGTAGAAATAACAATCAGTTCCTCTGGAGATGAAGGTCAAGATAAAGGTGAACATGAGGCTGCAATGGAAGAAGATAAGAGAGAGAAAGAAATCCATGAAGGAGAAATGCATAAGGGAGAAGGTAGAGAAGAAGGTGAACATGGGGAAGAGGTAGATAAATAGGAGGGGGTGACCCCTAGATCACAAAGCTTGGCTTTAGTCCTCCACATCACACCATATGAGCCGGTTACTACCTTTAGTAAACCCACTTGGTTTAGTATGGAGATTCAGCCACAAAAAAGAACTTATACAAATGAAGAGAAAGGAGAAGACACATAAATGTCATTCTTAGGGCATGCCGTCCATCAAATAGAGGCTAATATACCAGCAAGGACCATATCTTATGTCACTGAAGACACCAAGGGTTGTTGGAAGGCATAGGTGGCAGTTACTTCTACTAGCACCTCTCAAGCACAAATCACCCCAAAAGATTATACATTTGAAGAGGTAGATCTGGGAGAGCCAACTAGGGAAGGAAGTAAGACCTTGGTATCCTTAGGCCTCAAATATGCTCTAGAAAAGAAAGGATGAGGAAACCATCAAAACCCTGATAGAGTAGAATGAGGCTCTGAAGAAATTCATTCATAAAATGGTTGGTCTCATTGAACCAAGTTTCCCAGAGGCCTCATTACAGGCCATAATAGAGAAGAGAGCTACTCCAAACTTGCCGATAGGTATGACCCCCTCTTTCATTCAGGCGAGTGCTGATTGGAAGAATGATTTTTAATAGTTTGGAGAAGGGGTTATCAAACTGGTTTTTAGGCCTTTCAGAGTTATTTTGGTCGAAACCACAAAGTTGATAAATATTATGGAGAGTGATGAGGGGTTAGATTATGAATTGAACAAATGGAAAACTACCCTCTAAGACATTAAGATAATCAAGAAGAAATGCTTCCAAATTCTGGTCAAGATATATGAGGGTGAGGAGCTAGATATCTTCAGAAGTTGGATTAAGAGCTGTAATGTACTAAAATGTGATATGGTGTATATATATGGTGGTGTATGTGTGTGGGGTGTAGGAAGATAATATTTCCCTCTTAACCCCAAATTCATAAAGGGAAGATCAAAATTGATTAACCCCAAAGAAAGGATCAATGCATAAATGAATCAACCTATTAAGAATAAGAATAAAGAGCAAAATGCTAGGTTCCGTCCTATACAAAAGAATGTGTAATAGATATAGAAATATTAAAACCTTAATTGAAATGAATTAGAAGACAAGTACTAACCTCAAAATGTAACAGATCTGAAGAATGCTATTTTTGGGTGTCTACACTGATTTTTTGGAAGTTCTGCAACCAGATCAGGGACAGAAACACAGAGACAAAGAAAACCCAGAAATGTTTTTCGGATCTAGCTCAGGTCAAATTTGACCCAAAATAGAAGTTCAATCTTGACCTAGAATAGAAAGTTGATCCTCACCCAAAACAAAAAGTTGATCTTGACCTGCATAGTCTGATGAAAAATCTATTTTGAGATCCCAAAAGTCTACCGAAAAGGGTATCTGGATTTGCACTTGAACATGCTGTCCCAAACCTATACCTACAAGAAATATGGTTTTGTTTATTGGGGGAGGGGTTTTTCTTAGTCGAACCTTGGTTTAGGAATTAATCTTGAAATAAATAATTGAAATAGAGAATGCTAGCAATTAGTAGAAGTAAATCTAACAATGAAGCTATGATATTCAATATATATGCAATTATATTTAGAATGTAAACAAGTATGTAAATATGAAAGCTTGGACTCAATGTTAAAAACCATAAACCTCCATTATTGTATGCTTGGAATTCACCTTGAAGGAAGAATGAATTCATCTTGAGGATGCACAAAGGATCTAGGGTTTTGAATGATGAATCTTGAATGCTCGAACCAATTCCCTTCAAAGGCTTGAATGCTTGAATACTTAATCTTCAATGGAGAACTTGAATTCTTGAGAGAAAGAATTGAAAACCTTGGAAAAACTTTGAAATCTTGAGAACATGTAGAATAATGGATACTTGAATTACTTAGCCTTGTTCACTTGGATTCTTGCTTAGGAAAAATGAGAAGAGGAAAACTTCCTTATATACCAATCTAGGGAAAAATATTCTAGAGAGGCCTACATAGGAGGATTAAATTCCAATTATAACTATACCCCTAGAAGAGGACCTATATTAAATATGATTTAAGAGTCATCGCTTCAAAACCCAAAACAACTGACCCGGAAGTGGGAAATGAACTTTTGAATGTTCCCCAACAACTGAATAAATTTACAATTAGAAAGGGGACCTGGGTCGAGGTTGAGGTTAACCTTGACCTAGGTCAAGGTTGAGGTTGACCTTGACTAGGGGAGTCAGAACCCCTAGAAAATGTGCCAGGTGGGATAAACAGTGCCCATAGAGGCCCAATCAGGGTCTTAAACATGCACAAAAGATAGGGAGGGTGCAGAAATGAGAGAACAACATGATGATGGTATAAAAAACCCCCTAAGGAGGGATAAATGTTCTTAACATGAAATTGCTTCCATTTTAAGATGAAACATTAAGCCCCCACTTTAGCAGGAGTATGGAAATCAAACATACTCGCGGTAAAGTTAGAAGAAAGACTCTGGTGGATCGCAACAAGGTAGAACATCACTTAGTCAGGGACATGAGCCCCAAGGCCAAGGATTCTAGCTCAAGATACATGCACAAGGGTATGGAAGAAAAGAGAAAATAATCATTGAAAGCATAAATGACTACATAAGCAAGACAAGAGCAACACTCTAAATAACAAAGCTTCATGATCTAATCCTACTAGCATGAAAGCGAAAGAGAGAAATGAGAGAGTGATTACCTAGCCTAGTAAGATGCCCACCTTACCATGAATCACCAAGGAGGGAGAGCCCAACAGGTTCACCCATAAATTGTGCTTTGTAATTGTAATGTGTCTTCTGACGACTTTTATAATAGCCATAGATCCATGTTCTTGTATCACTATGGAATATAAAATGTGTGTCTTTTTAGGATTTAACAACTTATGTGTGTTACCTTCCAAGGATTTAGCATATTTGAATTTGAAAAATGTGTATCTCTTCATGATTTAGCAACTTATGTGCATTACCTTCTAATGATTTAGAAAAAATAATAATAAAAATGCATGTCTCTTCAGGATTTAGAAACTTATGTGCATTACCTTCTGAGGATTTAGCATGTTTTAAAATGTAAATTATAGTAGACTCTATATATTCCCCCTCCTTATTGTGGCTACCTAATTGTGATGATGGAAAAAGGGATCTCCACCACTTTATTGTGTGAAATAGGGGGATGTGTGTTTTAATTTTAATTCCCTTAATTCCCTTAAACCTACTTTACATTTAATTGAATTTTGTATTGAAATGTGTATTAAGAGGAAAATAAGATGTTCCACTTTTATCCTCAAATGCACAAATGAAAGATCCAAGTTTATCAACCCAAAAGAAGGATTAATGCGCAAGTGAATCAACCATTTGGAAATGAAAACAAAGAGGGAGATCTTAAATTCTGTTAATTGAAAATGTAGATATGATAGATTATAATAATTGAAAAGGATGAGAAGAAAAACCAACTTTAAAGTATTGTAGATCCAGAAAATGTTGTTTTCTGAGGTCTGTAGACTGTTTCTAGAAAATATGAAGGATGAGCCAGAACAGAAATGCAGAGACGAACAAAACCCAGAAATATTTTTCTGATCCGACACCGTCTTGTGAAAAAGGTCGACCTTGACACACAAATGTCACCCCTGACCCAATAATCTCAACCCTGACCTGCACAGCCTCGACAAAAAATCTTTTCATGAAGCCCGAATGAAAGAAAAAAAGGGTATCCAGATCTGAGTCCAAATCCGTAGTCCCGAACCTATACCTACAAGAAAAAGAGGTTTTTTTGTTGTGGGGGAGGGGTTTGCCTTGGTCAAACCCCGGTTTTGGAATTAACCTTATAATTGGATTGAAATTGCATAAATGTAAACAAAGTAAATGCACAAATTCACCTTGCTTGTAAAAGTCCTTGTGGTGGATTTGAATTCGTGGATCCACAAGTATGCACCAAAGTGTGGAATGTGGAATGTAGGATGTATTCAATCCCTTTCTTGTAGATCTCCAACACCAAGTCTTGAATGGGTTCTTGAATTGGTAGAGGCTTGGAAGAAGATGGATGGAGAGATCACCAAAAAGGCACTATGTGGCTTGAATCCTTCAATGGCTTCCCATGGATCTCTTTCATGAAAATGGATGCTTGAGTGCTTGAGAATGGATGGAAGCTTGCTTGAAATATTTATCCTTAGCTTGCTTGAATTGCACTTGAGGATATTTGAGAATGCTCCTTATATTGATTCGATTGCTTGATCACCCTTATTTTCACTTGATCATCGTTAGAGAAAATGAGAGGAGAAGGATTCCTTTTATATGAAACTAGGGGAAAATCTTCTAAGGAGGCCAACATAGGAGAATTAAATCCTAATTTACCCGTTCCCCTAGAAGTGGACCTATGTTAAATATAATTTAGGAATCACCGCTTCGGAACCTGAAATAGCCGACCTGAAAGCGGGAAATAACTTTTGCAAAGACTGCCATCTGGAAACTATGGGACCCTGAGATTTGAACCCTGGGTCAAGGTTGAGGTCAACCTTGACCTAGGTCAGGCTTGAGGTTGACCTACCTAAGGTCAAAGATCTCAAATCTACAGTCCAGGATGCAAAAATCAGGTTAGAAAGAAGTGGAAGGAGAGGCAAAATAGGGGGAAAGCTAGGTCAAAGTTAGGAACCCATTCAAGGTGCTTGATATGACCCCAAACCAATTAATCAAAAGGCTAAACCATTCTACCATGGAAGTGCTTCCATTTTCTGACTATACATTTAGCCCCCACTTTAGCAAGAGTATGGACTCAACACAAACTCCTGGTAAAGGAAATCATAGAGAAAAGACAATCTTAATGGAATCAAGAGGGACAAATAAATCCTCAGGCCCCCAAGGGACTTAAGTCTTTATCAACCCTTAGATCACGATAAGAGAGACACCACTTTAAAGAGAGAAAAAGAGAGAGGGTGTGATTATCTTTCCCAATGAGAACTTATGTCCCATTGTGAACCACACAAGAAAACAACGTAATTGGAAAGATGGAGTTGAACTACCTAGTGAATGTGGCTACTCACTAGTCAACCCATCGGGGAGATCCATTCTTAAAGGGATAAAAAACATTGTAAATTGAAAACTAGCGGGATCAAGGGATCCATGTAATTTTGAACTAGAGGGATCAAGAGATCCTAAAATGTAAAATGACCATGCTTTAAGGATTAGTTTTTAATCCATAAAGGGAAAAAAATTTTAAGTCTTGAAAACTATTTTGAACATGCATGTGTGCAAAAAGTGAGTAGAGTGTATGCCCCCACCATGTTAAGGTCATTTCTAACACTTTAACAAGAGCAATGATTTTAACAGAAACATAAACAACTCTATGGATTACGTTTCCACTATGAGATGCCCCCAAACAAAGACAACTCAAGGCAAATAAAACATAAACATACACAAGAACACATAAGGTATCTACCTACTGTGCGGTCAGTATGATCATAAGATAACATGTACATATAAATATGATATTATTGCAAATGAATTGACATCATTCCCCACAGAAAGTAGAACTGCAATGATAATGGAGGAAAGAAAACTTGAGGGTTACGAAGAAGAATATTTTTGGACCACAACTTGGAGACCAAAAAGAATTAGTGCTACCATGTCACAGATCCAAGCAGATTATACAAGGAAAATATTTATGAACAATAGCACAAGTACAACATAACATGAAAGAACATATAGAATCATAAAGATACATATAGAGGAATTGCACAACATGGTTGATTCCTTTATCACCTTGCACCAACAAAGTAACAAGGATCGTATAAAATATTCTAACAAACATTTAGCAAATACATTACGGGAGAATCACATTACAACATGCAAACACAAAAAGGGCTACCATTAAAGATAAGCCAATCAAGCACATTTCCAACCCTCCCCATCTTGATTTATGTCATTGATGGAAGGTGGGAAACTCGCAAGAGGGACTATATCCAATATGGTAGGAATGATAGCCAGTTCCAAATAAGGATCCTCTTGAGAATCACAATGCTCAATACTAGGTGTAATTTTTAATTGAGTTGAAAGAATATGACGTAGATCAATATCAAGATCAATAGTCTCATATGAATCACTAAGATCAATAGGATCATCGAGAGTGTCCTCCTCATCAAGGTTGATTGAAATGGGATCTAAGATGTGAATAGGATCATCATACTCATTTATCTTAACATATTTGTGAATATCAACATCTAACGCATCAGGGATGGGTTGATCAAAAGAAGGCAAGGAGTTATGAATAACAGAAACACAATCTCTAGCCTTAGCTCTATGCTTCTTACAACATTCATTAGCAGATTTATTACGTTTAGCTTTGGTTGGCATATTTTGAGAACTAGGAGGAATGACAATAGGTTCCTTCATAGGTTCTATGGGAGGATTCTCAATAGGTTGTAATGAAACATTAGAATTTTTATTAGTAGAATTAGAAGTAATTGATAAAGAAGGTATGGAAGGAGTAGGCAAAATTCCATAGTTAGGATCTATCTAAGGCATGATTAAATCAATAATTTTGTGATGTTTGTAAGCTTGGTATGAATGAAAGAGATGATCAGGGCGAGGAGGACATGAATTTGGTAATGAAGGCCAAAAGAAATCGAGAGCAGCACAATCTCTAGGCCTAGAAGATTGATAAAAACTATGATTAATCATTTTTACTTCTCCATTATAAATGAACTTAAGAAATTTATGAATGGGAGAAGCGATAGCATGCATAGGAGTTATCCAAGGTAAACCAAATTTGATTTGAAATTGATTAGAAGTAGGAATAATGATGAAGGTAGTATCTACAACTTTACCACAATGTTCAATAGGTAAGTTAATAGAACCATGTGCAGGATTAAGAAAACCATTACATGTTTGGATCCATGCATCAGATGGATCATAACAATCACGTTGTAGTCCTTTCATAAAAATATTTTTCATAGTAATGACATTTACTAGAGATGTGGGATCAACTAGACAACCACGCGTAGGTATCTTAGCAATCCTAGCATAGATATAAAGGGGACCATCAGGAGCCTTAATTGTTTCAGAATCATCAAAGGTAATTAAAAGTTCCCTAGGTCGCTTATCCTTAGTTTGTTTTTGAGGTTTAGGTAGAATTGGAAGTGAAAGTGAAGGTGAAGGATCTTGAACAATAGGTTGAGATGAAACAGCACCCTGCACATGATTCACAATGTGATTAAGATCATCCATCTTTGAATCTTAAACAATATCCATAGAAGATGGTTGAGCTATAGTATTAGTATCATGTGTAGGTAAAGGATTCGTATAAATTTGAAGGTTTTTATTAGGAGGAGAAACATATTTATTCCCATTACCATCAAAATTATCAATAGTCAAAGCCTTGGAATCAATTAAATCTTGAATTTTATGCTTTAGAGAGTAACATTTTTCAGTATCATGACCATTCTGGCGATGGTATTGACAGAAATCTTTAGAATCAAAAGATTTTGAAGCTATCATGGTGGGAAGAAGAGTTAAAATAGGAGGCAAGGTAATCATACTAGCACTTAACAACCTACTCATTATAGAATGCAAAGTTTTAGAGAGAGGAGTAAACATACGGTTCATACAGAAAGCAGTGGATGAAGAAGTGGCATTATTGGATGTAACCGCAACTTGATCAACAACCGAATTCATCTATTTATTAATCTTGACATATTTTTTAGGTTTCTGGAATTTATTAAGATTAGGAGCATTTTCACTCTTATCAACTGGAATAGGAGCCATTGGAGTGTTGCTCTCAAACTGACTCACTTGTAATTGATAATGGTGAAGTGCTGCACATAGTTGTTGAAAGGAAGTAAATTTAGTAAGAAGAATCTTATCTCTAATATCCTTTTGTAAATTTGAAATAAACATATGTTGAATATAAATATCAAGAACATGATAGGAAATCTGAGCATACAAATGCTTAAATATACCAATAAAATCAGTCATTTTTTCCTTAATGTTTTGTTTACAATGCATTAAATCAGATAAGGACACTTGTGGACCAATGTTATTTTGAAATTGTTGGATAAAAGAATTGGAAAGTTTAGGAAAAGAATCAATGGAATAAGGAGGTAAAGAACAATACCATTGTAAATATTTATCTCAAAAAGTTGTAGCAAACAATTTAGCTAAAATCCTATGGTCATGAGCATAATCACTACAAAGGATTTGGAATGTTTTAACATGAGTAACAGGATCACCTTTACCATTTTAATTCTCAAGATGAGGCATATCATCTTGTTGAGGGACAGTAGCATGAGTGATGTCTAAGGATAAAGGACTACCCATCTCACATGTAGGAATGCTAAACTTGGATTGAGTTAAAGATGCAAGTTGTTGTTGTAAAGATAACACAGTTTGAGCCAAACTAATAATTGTGGAATCATTAGAGGAAAAAAGTGGCATAGAAATATTAGGAACACTAGGGAAAGTGTAAGAGGTAGTAGGAATAGAAGACACAACTGGTGGGACATTAGGAACCACAGTTGGAAGAGGATTAGAATAAGTAAAAGACATGCTATGATATGAAGGTTGTGAGGTAGGTAAAGATATCGATGAAGCACTCACAAGATTAGATGTAGTTGGGAGAGATGTGGTCATCAAAGGTAAAGGAACAAAAGAAGGTCCTACACTAGTGAAAATAGGTGTGAATCCTAACTCTTGAGATTCTTGGGCTAAAGGTTTAACATTTGAATGCACAAGATGCGTAAGACCATGAAAGAAATTAACACCTTGGTCATCATCACGAAGGAATTTCTTAAGGGCCTCTATAGCTTGGATGGAATCTTGATTATGGTTTTCTTGGATAAGCCAATTTCCCATTTTATCAAGTTCGGTTGAAAGTTTTTGCACTTGTTCAGGAGGAACTCTTAAAG
>MU226576.1:1404330-1419870 GCA_018584345.1 Thuja plicata | reverse complement strand
CTTGATTATGGTTTTCTTGGATAAGCCAATTTCCCATTTTATCAAGTTCGGTTGAAAGTTTTTGCACTTGTTCAGGAGGAACTCTTAAAGTGTCATCTTCATCATGAGATGAGTGAGAAGAGTTATGTTCCATAGAAGGATTGGAATAATGAGTTATCAAATTATCATCTGGGATCCTAAGGAAAGGAGAGGAAGACTCGGGATCAAAGGAACCCATAAGTCTACGACTTCTTCTAATCGGGATACTATAAGTAGGACTAGAAGTGGTAAAGCTCATACACCAATGTAATGTAAATGAACAAACACAAGATTTTGATTTATTAATTTTAAATGTAATTTAAAGAACATGCAAGATCTAGCATAAACATGTAAATCTAACACCAAAAAGAAAGAGTTGTTTATCACGGGTTCACCAAAATGTGAAGATGTAGGAAAAAAGGATCTCCACCACTTTGTTGTGAAGGGTGAAAAAAGGGGATGTGTGTTTTAATGTTAGTTCCCTTAATTCCCTTAAACCTACTTTACATTTAATTGAAGTTTGTATTGAAATGTGTATTAAGAGGAAAATAAGATGTTCCACTTTTATCCTCAAATGCACAAATGAAAGATCCAAGTTGATCAACCCAAAAGACGGATTAATGTGCAAGTGAATCTACCATTTGGAAATGAAAACAAAGATGGAGATCTAAAATTCTGTTAATTGAAAATGTAGATATGATAGATTATAATAATTGAAAAGGATGAGAAGAAAAACCAACCTTAAAGTATTGCAGATCCAGAAAATGCTATTTTCTGAGGCCTGTAGACTATTTTTGGAAAATTTGAAGGATGACCTGGAACAGAAATGTAGAGACAAACAAAACCTAGAAATATTTTTCTGATATGACACCGTCTTGTGAAAAAGGTGGACCTTGACCCACAAATTTCACCCCTGACCCAATAATCTTGACCCTGACCTGCACAGCCTCGACAGAAAATTTGTTTGCGGAGCCCTAAAGAAAGCTGAAAAGGGTATCCAGATCTGAGTCCAAATCTGCAGTCCCAAACCTATACCTGTAAGAAAAAGAGGTTTGTTTGTTGTGGGGGAGGTTTTTTCCTTGGTCAAACCCCAGTTTTGGAATTAACCTTATAATTGGATTGAAATTGCATAAATGTAAGCAAAGTAAATGCACAAATTCACCTTGCTTGTAAAAGTCCTTGTGGCCGATTTGAATTCGTGGATCCACAAGTATGCACCAAAGTGTGGAATGTGGAATGTAGGATGTATTCAATCTCTTTCTTGTAGATCTCCAACACCAAGTCTTGAATGGGTTCTTGAATTGGTAGAGGCTTGGAAGAAGGCAGATGGAGAGATCACCAAAAAGGCACTATGTGGCTTGAATCCTTCAATGGCCTCCATGGATCTCTTTCATGAAAATGGATGCTTGAGTGCTTGAGAATGGATGGAAGATTGCTTCAAATATTTATCCTTAGCTTTCTTGAATTTCACTTGAGGATATTTGATAATTCTCCTTAGATTGATTTGATCGCTTGATCACCCTTATTTTCACTTGATCGTCGTTAGAGAAAATGAGAGGAGAAGGCTTCCTTTTATATGTAACTAGGGCACAATATTCTAAGGAGGCCAACATAGGAGAATTAAATCCTAATTGGACCCATGCCCCTAGAAGTGGACCTATGTTAAATATAATTGAGGAATCACTACTTCGTTACCTGAAATAGCCGACCCGAAAGTGGGAAATAACTTTTGCAAAGACCGACATCCGAAAACTGTGGGAACCTGAGATTTGAACCCTGGGTCAAGGTCAAGGTCAAAATTGACCTAGGTCAAGGTCAAGGTCAACCTTGACCTAGGTTAGGGTTGAGGTCAACATAGACCCAAAAGGTTGACCCTGACCCTGAGGTCAAAGATCTCAGATCTGCAGTCCAAGATGCAAAAATTAGGTTGGAAAGAAGTGGAAGGAGAGGAAGAACAGGGGGAAAGCCAGGTCAAAGTTAGGAACCCATTCAAGGTGATTGATATGACCAAAAACCACTTACTCAAAAGGCTTAACTAGTCTACCATAGAAGTGCTTCCATTTTATGACTATACACTAATAGATAGGATAAGGAAGAGAATGGAGGATACCTACTTCTCAAAGTAAGGAGATATCCTGTTAGTAACAATGTACACTATAATCTTAGCGAAGAGTATTGACCCTTACATCCAAGAGAATAGATAATCATGAAAAGGATATGCCACTTATGGAAAAAGGATCCTCAAAGAGGACGAGATATCATCAACAAGATTCCGAACTTAGAGGAGTGCTTAGGATAAAATATCATCTTTCAAAGAAAAGTAAAGAGGGAACAAAGATTCAATTATCAAGCCCCCTGTGACAAAGAGGAAGTGGAATCTTGGAATGAAGGAATCAAACTCTAACCCAAACCAAGGGCAAGGGTTTATAAAGAACATAATTTTCAAAATAAAGAAGAGGTGATGACCTAGGAAAATCACCTCTCATATAAGAGGGTATCCATAGCCAAAACGTAAGTCTTTATAAGGAAATAGTGTTGCAGAATAAACAAATTCCACTGGGATAAGGAAAGTAGATCCTTAGATAGAGAGAAAGAAGGAAAACCTTTCCCCCTAGGGATGAAATCAAGGGATATACCAATCATATCAAGATATGATGTAACAAAGAGATATCTTTACAAAACAAATGTCCTAGAAAAGATATCGTGAATATTATAAGAGAGTTATGGATGATTATGAGCAAAGGAAGTATGTAGCATAATATAAAACCATAGGGATAGAATATAGAAAGGATAACCAATTAAGCTCAAAACAAAATATATGCTAAGAGCATAATGGATTCTAGAAAAAATGGAAGAGATACCTCTTTCCCCCCAGTGAAGAGACAAGAGGGAGAAAGATCTATATTATTGAAGAATGAGGGGTATGCCCCGTATGGAAATTATGAAGAAATTGTAATACCGCACGAGAGTGAGATATAATTCCTAAAGAAGATCTTTCTCTAACATACATCTTGAAATGCACACAATAATTAAGTAAATGTGTGTTACTATAATGAAAAGGACATTTGTATTTGGAGAGAGCATCTTTCTTAGAATTCATTAACTAAACATTGACCTTCTTAGCCACATCTTGAGGAGTATCAGAGTAATCTAAGGAAGGTGTTGGAAGAAGAATATGAAGAGGAGGGCGATGATCAAAATCAACCACCTCAAGTTGAGATAGTGGAAAGCCTAGACCATGCTTATCTTGTTTAAGGGATAGATGAATTAGATATTTAATACCATGTTCATTAACACCAATCCCTAAACCCTTATAACCTTGCTTAGCCACCATATTATATCCAGTAGTGTACATATCTTGTAAAGCTTCTACAAGAGGTGATTTTTTGCGGTGATCATGAGAAAATGTTGTGTAAGGTAGAATGATAGGTTTAGAATAAGTTTTGTTTCTCTTCCCTTTAGTATCATCATTGATCAGATAAGAAGGGGAAGGTAAATCAAAGAATTCTTGAACATTTTCATCATGAACCATAGTTTGAGCCCCATCATGAGTGTGGGAAGAACTAGGGATAGAAGATGAAGAAATATGAGTGGGATTATTAGGAATTGGGTTAGGAAAGATAGGATTAGGATTAGGAAGATTAGGAATGGATTAGGAAGATTAAGAAATGGGGTATCATCTACCAAATTCTTCACATAATCCAAAAGAGCAATAAGTCCACTACACAAATCCTTAATGAAAGTTTTGAAAGTAGGAAGACTAGTATTAGTTAATCTCATAATAACATGAGAAAGTGAAACATGAAGAGTAACAAACATGTGGAAATGGATGATACTTTCATAAACATCATAGGTTCTATAAATAGATGCTAAAAGAAGAAGAATAAGGAAAATAACCATACCCCAAAGCATCTTAAAGATCTTCATAGTGAATGAAATGCAAGAAATGCTTTTGTATTTTTATGAGTATGTATATTTTTTTGTTTTTTAAAATGCAAGAGCATAAAAGAAAACTATTTTAATATGTATGCAAAATCTAGTCTCTAAGGAAAAGAGGCAAAGCATCTAACACCAAAAAGAAAGAGTTGTCTATCGCGGGTTCACCAAAATGTAATGTACTAAAATGTGATATGGTGTGGTGTATGTGTGTGGGGTGTGTGAAGATAATATTTCCCTCTTAACCCTAAATTCATAAAGGGAAGATCCAAATTTATTAACCCGAAAGAAGGATCAATGCATAAATGAATCAACCTAATAAGAATAAGGATAAAGAGAAAAACCCTAGGTTCCATCCTATAGAAAAGAATGTGTAATAGATCTAGAAAGATTAAAACCTTAATTGAAATGAATAAGAAGACAAGTAATAACCTCAAAATGTAACATATTTGAAGAATGATTTTTTGGGTGTCTACACTGAGTTTCTGGAAGTTCTGCAACTAGATCAGGCACAGAAATATAGAGATGAAGAAAACCCAGAAATATTTTCTGGATCTGGCTTAGGTCAAATTTGACCCAAAAAAGAAGGTTGATATTGACATAGAACAAAAAATTGATCCTGACCCAGAACAAAAAGTAGACCTTGACCTGCAGAGTGCGATGGAAAATTTGTTTCCAGATCCTGAAAGTCTACCAAAAAGGGTATCCGGATCTACACTTGAACCTGCTGTCTCGAACTTGTGCCTGTAAAAAAAATTGCTTTTGTTTGTTGGGGGAGGGGTTTTCCTTAGTCAAACCCTGATTTAGGAATTAAACTTGAAATCAATAATTGTAGTAGAGAATGCTAGCAAGTAGTATAAGTAAATCTAACAATGAAGCTATGATATTCAATAGATATGCAATTGTATTTCGAATGTAAACAAGTATGTAAATATGAAAGCTTGGACTCAATATTAGAAACCATAAACCTCCATGATTGTATGCTTGGAATCCACCTTGAAGGAAAAATGAATGAATCTTGAGGATGCACAAAGGATCGTGAAGGAATATCACACCGCCATGATGGATAGATCTAGGGTTTTGAATGATGAATCTTGAATGCTTGAACCAAATCCATTCAAAGGCTTGAATGTTTGAATCCTTGATCTTCAATGGAGAACTTGAATACTTAACAGGAATATTGGAAAACCTTGGTTGAACTTTGAAAGATTGAGAACATGTAGAATAATGGATGCTTGAATTACTTAGACTTGTTCACTTGGATTCTTGCTTAGGAAAAATGAGAGGAGGAAAACTTCCTTATATACCAATCTAGGGCACAATATTCTAGAGAGGCCTACATAGGAGGATTAAATTACAATTAGAACTATACCCCCAGAAGAGGACCTATATTAAATATAATTTAAGATTCATCACTTTGGAACCCAAAAAAACCAACCCGAAAGCGGGAAAATGAACTTTTGAATGTCCCCCGACAGTCGACAAACTTTCCAATTTGAAAGCGGGACTTGGGTCAAGGTCAAGGTCAACCTTGACCTTGGTTAGGGTCAAGGTCAAGGCTGACCTTGACCCAGGGAGTCAGAACCCCTATAAAATGTGCCAGGTGGGATAAACAGTGCCCGAAGAGGCCCAATCAGGGTCTTAAACAGACACAAAAGCTGGGGAGGGTGCAAAAATGAGAGGACAACATGATGATGGTCTAAAAACCCCCCTAAGGAGGGATAAATGTTCTTAACATGCAAGTGCTTCCATTTAAAGATGATAAAAGAGAATAGCCATAATAATTAAGGTTCGTGAAAAGTGCCTAGGCCACATACAACAAAAGCATAAGGAAGTTATGGAATGGGTAGAAGAAATAGAAAACTTCTTCGCAGGTATGGACTTAGAGCTATACCAAGATCAAGAGAGGAAAATTATACACCCAACCAAAGAGATGGTACAACAATTCAAATATATTTTGATAGGTGTTAGCACCAAAGAAGGCCTACACCAACTATTATATTCAAAGGATGACATGCAAAGGATTTTTGAGCACGAAGAATAGATCAAATTCTTCGCTTATGAATTGACTATTTTAAGAGAGAAGCAAGAATGAAGAATTAACAAAGAAAAGAGGAAAGAAATAAAATATGAGGAGGTACAAGAAATAGTGCAGAGGCTACATGCTACTCATCTAGAGGTGTTCCCAAACTGACAGCTCAAATCCAGACAACCATTTTTGAGAGATGCAGTTTTTTCATACTTAGCCTTTTTTTCAAAGGCTAGTTTTTTTGGTATTTTGGCCTTTCAACCTTTTTGGCCTTTTGACCTCTGAAAGGCCAAAATTTTGGGGGTCTCAAGTTTTGGATCACACTTATTCTAATTTTCACTTGGAAAATTTTGGTGCAGAGGTTGGGGTCCAAATTTTTGGACCATTCCAGCAAGACCACTTTTTTGCATGAAAATAAAACTTCAAATTAGATACATACATAACTGGAATTTTTTTTGCAAGGATTAAGGGTCCTCTATCATTCCCACCTCAAAGAGAACCATAGATGAAGATTCCAAGGGAGAAGTCAGAGATCAAGAAGAAGACTCCAGTTGCAAACAAGGGAACTCCAGCTCCTCTCTTTCTTTTTTCTTAGCGAGTTTGATCCCTTTTGCATGGGAAAATTGATTGTAAATGGATTAAAGATTCATGAAAGTTTTTTAGTATCAGTTTAGCAATATATTTCTTTAGTAAAGCTTTAGTTTTAGTTTGTTTTCTTTGTTTTTTGAGTCTCTGATGGCCTAGTTTTGACATTTAGAGTTTGTAGATCATAGCTCTATACATTGTAATAAAAACAAGGTATTATGGTCGAATTCTTGATGCAATAAAGATCTATAATTAGTGCTTCATTCATGGTGTGATATTTATTTCTATCTATGTGAAATTGATGAATGTGTGTCTACTTATTTATTCTTTTCAAAGAGCCAACTGTTTTATTGTTTCTCGAATCTGCGATTCTTTAATTGGAGCTTGTTGTTGTTTGTCTACCTTGTTGTGATGAATGTATGAGAAAGATCATATTTTTGGATCAATGATAAATCCATCTCGTATGTGCGCACATCTTGGGTAACTTCATGATTTGATAGATTTTGAAAATCTTGCATGAGTGAATACATTTTCTCTCCAAACAATTGCATCCATTGGATATATAATTGTGACATGGTCTGATTTATATTCATAGGGTTTGTTCCAAATCTCTCTATCATTCTATTCGCAAGAAAGGATCAACAATGGTTTATGTCCACTAGGATTTCATTTTTAGCAATTTACTTCATTCTTGTTACCCCACTCCTTTAAATTTCTATCACAAATCTGAAAACAATTGAAATCATCTTTAATTTAAAATATAAATTTGCATCATTAGTAGAATACATTCTTTGATAAATCAAACAAATACCAAAAAATTACTAAATTTGTTTTACAGTTTGATGTCTTGAAAGTACCAGCGAAGGTCTCCTCATGAATATTCACATTTATCTTCAACTGAGTTACCAAGCAGGTTGCACCACCACCCCAGAGAACCTTGGGAATAACCTCATTATTCTTTCAAGAGAGGAAATTGAATCTCGAGATCCTAGCAATTGACTTGTGTAAAAACAACGCTCAACAATAATGTTGATAGTTATCAATTCACTATACATAATCTTTTGGATCCTACTATAATTGAAAGTTCTAGTGCTAACACATGTTTCTTTAGTCTTAATTCAAATGAACACTATTCACACATATTTCATTATCTGTAAGATGTTACTTTCCACAAATTAGCTATGAGAAACACTAGAGCTCAAATTCACAAAATTTCTACAAGATACATTATTCTTTCCAATATTCTTTATAGATAACCTTACAATGGTCTTCTCCTATGATGTCTGAGCAAAATTGAGATTCTTATGGCTCTTCAAGGAGCTCATTCAAGATCTTGTGGTGGGAATTTTGGTGGAAAATCCTTAGTTAACAAGGTACTTCGTATGGGACACTATTGGAAAACTATGGAATAGGATTCTTTTTCTTTTGTCAAAAAGTGTCCTCAATATCAACATCACCAGAATTTGATCCATGCTCCTACACATGAGCTCCTCTCTCAGGAAACTTCATGACCCTTTAACCTTTTGGGCTTGGATCTCATTGGAAAAATATCACCTCCTTCCTCTCAAGGACATAATTACATTATCACCGCTACATATTAATTTACTAAATGGGTAGAAGTTGCTCTGCTTTGTTCTACTATGACTGCAGCGATTTGTGCTTTCCTCCTAGAGAATATTATTTCTTGATTCATTTTCCTTATACTATAATATTTGACAATATTACTCCTTTCAAGAATAAGGAATATTTTGTTTTGAATAAGTATCACATCAAACAACATTTCTCTTCTCCTTATTATCCTCAATCTAATGGTCGAGCTAAGGCATCCAACAAGACAATTGAAAAAATTCTTAGGAAGACTATTAATGAACATGCTAAGGATTGCCATATTCAATTAACCTATGCCTTATGGGCCTATAAGTAAAGTGTTCACACTAATAATGGAACAAATCCTTATAATTTAGTTTATGGTGCAGATCTGATCATGCTTTTAGAGTTAGAAACATCTTCGCTAAGGATTACTCTTAGTGGCATCATCGATAATGACACTTATAAAGAATAACACCTTCAAAAACTTGAAATGTTGGATGAAAAATGAATAAATACCCTTGAACATATTCAAGCATATCATATATCCTTAAAGAGACAACATAATAGAAAATGATTGAGCGATATTTCTTGGTTGGAGGGTTTGGTTCTTTATGAGAATCAACGTAATGTTTTATTCCCTTCCTGAAGAAAGAGGAAGATTCAGCCCTAATTGGCTTTCTCCTTTTATTATAATATTAGTCTATAGTTTTGGTGTATACGAGATAGATAATATAGATGGTATACCCCTTAAAGACCCCATAAATGTTATGCATTTGCGTCATACTATGCCTAACTCTTGTCCTCTTTTCCTTCTTTCCCTCTTTCTTCTTAATGTTATTTCTTCTAATTCTACATGTGTGTGTGTGTCTTTACAATAGAGCATATGTGTTGATAGTTAAAGAATAATCTTTTCTATTTTCATGCATTGCTTCATTTTTGACAAAAAGTATTTGTTTTTGTCTTGGATTATCTTTGTAATATTTTAATTATTTTTTGTTAGAATATTACTCAAGGATACTCACACATTGCCTAATTCTTCTATATCTCATGTTTCTATAGATTAGTATTTTTAGCTCAAATTACGTGCTCATCTATCTGTATAAACACACCATATTACAATAGTTACATTTAATTAAGATGAGGTTTTGATTAAATCACATGTATATGTTACGAATAATCCCAAGAGATAACTGAGAGGTGGGGGGGGGGGGGGGGAATTAGTTCTTTACAAGANGGGGGGGGGGGGGGGGTGAATTAGTTCTTTACAAGATTTAATTATTTTTCAATTAAGTACATAATAAATTTAAACATAAACTCAACAAGATAACACAGAATTGAACAACACACTTTTGGTAACGGGGAAAACCAAAATAGGTAAAAACCCCGGTAGGAATTAGCACCCACAAATAACTATACTACTTTATAATGATCCTTGTTAGAAGATCTTGCAACCCTTTTAGGAGTTGATCATTACAATGCAATAAGTACAAAGACCTGGTCAAAGGTTGGACCCTGTTAGGAGTCTTTTACAAATAACCCTATTAGGGGTGAGGACACACTGTCCAAGAGCTCACTGCTCAAATGGTGAAGGCTACAACCTTCTGTAAGGCAGATATACACTATATCTAAAATAAAATATTTGAGTAAACCTGCTATCTTGATCAGTTCCAGTGATTTGTAATCTTCTTCCTCTTCTTCACATATATCTTCAACTGTGGCTTAACTGTCTAACTTTATGTTCTGCTCTATCTTTTCTTTTTACTTTATTTTGACCTGTAACGATCATATTTGAACTTCTATATGTATCTTCTCTAGGGATAAGGTCATGACGATTGTAGGAAACACTTCAACAACTTCCTTATCATCTTAACTAAGCACACAATCAAAGTTAGGACCACACAACTCAAGATGAGTGGATGCATCGATTCACATAGTCAGCTCTACCAAATTAACTCAAACATCACACTTATATTGAAACACATTTAGTGCCTTTGGATAATCATCATTAACTCATAATTGAACATGAATACAAACACACATATCCCAAAGATAGGCACAACTCAAGAAACAATTTAAATACGTCGGCTCTTAACAGATAATCTCTAGAAAATGTAACTGCCAAAATAGATTAACATAACTCAATTGGAACTGAATAACTGAGTATGTGTGTATGCAAATAGCATCTAGAACATGTCTAAAACATAGAAATGAGCATGCAAGACTTAACATATCCATACTAATAAATACAAACAGGTCACTGATGTATATTATATGTTGTCATCAATGACAAACATACAGTCAACTATCTACACAGAAACAAATCTCCAACAATCTCCCCCTTTGACATTGATGGCAACATATGATATGAAAAACACCATCAAACCAAAGTATCCTTCTTCTTTTTACAATCTTCTCAATATTCTTATCAAAATTTTATCTTAACTACTGCATCTCTTTTTACTATATATTTCATTACTATATACTCCCCCAGAGTATATCCTCCCCCTTTGACATCAATGGAAAAGGGTGCCAAAATCAATTAAGCATAGGTACTACTCAAAAATTAGAGTATTCAACTATTTATCAGTCACCTAGGACTGATGCTTTTGCTGCAAATTCTAATCAGACTTAGGAAAGGGAATTACTCCCAGCTTCTCCTTGAGATACTCAAAAGTATCTTTTGATAAAGGCTTTGTAAAATTTTTTGCTAACTGCTCTTTAGTGCTCACATAATCCAACTTTACTTCTTTGTCTACAAATTTTTCTTTTAGAAAATGATATTTTATCTCAATGTGTTTTGTCTTTGCGTGCATCACAGGGTTCTTTGACATATTGATAGTGTTAGTGTTATCATAGTGAATAACAATAGGATAATCAATATGAATACCAAAGTCTTTAATCATCTATTTGATCCAAACCATTGTTGAAAAATTTAATGCTGCTGCAACATACTCAACTTCTACTGTTGACTGAGAGATACAATTTTGCTTCTTTCTTGTCCAAGTAACCAAACTATCTCCAAGAAATACTGCTCCTCCTGAGGTACTCTTCCTTTCATCAACACAACTTGCCTAATCTGCATCTGTATACACATGAAGTTGTATATTCTCTAAGTTAGGATACCATAAACCATAGTCTATAGTCCCTTTTAAGTATCTGAATATTATTTTTATTTCCATTAGGTGATTTTGTTTAGGTTCGGCTACAAATCTTCCAACAATACCAACTGCATTAGAAATATCTGGTCTAGATTGAGTAAGATATATGAGTTTTCCAATCATAGACTTGTATAATGTCTTGTCAATTGATGTGGAGTAATCTTCTTTAGAAATCTTGCTTCCTATTATCATGGGGGTGATTACTAGTTTGTGTTAGGAATAAGGTGTCTTAACCTTGGATAATTCCTATTCTTATTATTTGTTTTGTAAAATGTATTTTCTTGCAAATAATGTAATTAAGTGTGAGTGTACATGTCTAGTTGGCATGTTGATGTGTCACTCCACTTGATGTGTCAGCATCTTGAATTATGTGTAAGGAGATCATGGCTGAAATGATTATGATGGATTCCTATGACACGTAAGAGCTATTTCTAGGAGATTTCAATGACAGGTGAAGACATGCAAGACATGTGGCAACTGATAAAGTTGAGTACTTTACACTCTTCCACAATCAATTTTTTTTAGGGTTCCTATTTTCTTGGAGAATGGTAAAACCCTAATACAGCTATCCTTGGAAGTTACCCTAAAAAGGAAAGTGCATGATATAAGTGTTTTTTAGGGTTACAGGAAAGGATACGAAAAGAGTGTATTGTTGGTATGATCTGGTGCTATTGGATTTGCCTTAGAGTGTCAATTGTCTCTTGAAAGAACTTGCATTGCAAGTGTGTTGTAACCGTTGTGTTGAAGATAATACATTGTGCAGGTTTTTGTGTGCTGGGGTTTTTTACCGAAAGGTTTTCCCCAAGGTAAATCATTGTGTCATTCTCTATTTTCTGTATGCACGGTATGTGGCTGCAATATCATTGTTAAAGTAGTTAACGAATCTGAAATTGTAACGATTTAAAAGAATTTGCACAATACTTTCTTATAGAGATTAGTGTAGGAAGTTATTTCCGCACCTAAGTTTCCTTACAGTTTGCAATCTTCCATTTTGAGAGTCTTCAATATCTCCTTCACATACTTAGACTGATTTATGAATATGCCTTTGTCTGTTTGTTTTACATTTAATCCCAAAAAGTATTTGATAGGTACAATCATGCTCATTTAAATCTCACTTTGCATCTCTTTGGCCAATTCTGTACTAATCTTGTCATTACCTCCAAAGATAATGTCATCAACAAAGATAGCAACAAGTAGTAGTCCATCAGGTGTCTCTCTCATGAATAAGTTGCAATCTGTTGCTCCCTTTTTGAATCTAATTTTGGTTAAGTAACCATCAAGTCTCTCATACCAAGCTCTTGGGGCTTGTTTAAGTCCATAAAGGGATTTCTTTAGTCTAGATACCATGTCTAGTTTGTTTGATAAATTAAATCCTTCAGGCTGTTCTATGTAAACTTATTCCTTCAAGTCACTGTTTAGAAAAGCTGACTTGACATCCATTTGATATACTTTAAAATTCTTGAATGTTGCATAGGCCAAAAACAACTTGATAGATTCCAGTCTGCATACAAGGGAAAATGTATCAGTGTAGTCTATTCCTTCTCTCTACGCATATCCTTTACATACCAATATTACTTTGTTTATACCACTCTACCTTCTTCATTCATATTATTTATGAATATCCACTTTGTTCCAATCACATTTTTGTCTCAAGGTCTAGGGACCAGTTCCCATGTATCATTCTTGATTATCTAATATAATTCTTCTTTCATTTCTTTCTGCCAATCTGAATCATTAAATACATCTTCAACACTTAAGGGTTCAATTTGTGAAAGTAAACATACCTCTTCATCAACTGTTAAACCTTTTTCTTTAGATTTGGTCAGAACTCTACTACTCTGATCTCCAATGATATCTTCCTTTGAATGGTATGTGGTTGTGGATTTTGGAGCTTTAGGTGTGATATCCTCATCTGTTATCTGTGATTCTTCTTTGCTTGTTTCAGGATCATTGCATGTTACATCAATACAATCAAAAAATTCTTCAATAACAGTTTCCTTACTGCTAGGCCTGGGTTCATCTTAAATCATAGGTGCACAATCATAGTAACTTTCTTGAATCATGAACTTCTCATCAATCTTCACATGTGTAATTTCAATTATCTTCTTCAATCTCAAGTTAAAACATCTATATGTTTTGCTTTTAGTAGAGTAACCAAGGAAAATACCTTCATCACTTCTGGCATCAAACTTACCAGCACCATCATCTCTCTTGATGTAGCATTTGCTTCCAAATATTCTAAATTATTTTACTGTAGGTACATTACCAAACCAAAGTTCATAAGGTGTCTTATATGCACCTGGTCTTAATTGAATTCTATTGATAGTATAGACTACATCTCTCCAATAGATGTGTGCAACTTTTCCTTCTATCATGATAGTGCATGCTGTGTCAAGTATGATCCTATTTCTTCTTTCTCCAATCCCATTATGTTGAGGGTTTCTAGGAGCACTCAACTATCTTTTGATCCCATGTTCTTCACAATACTCATAAAACTGGCTAGAGGTGAATTCTCCTCCTTTATCTAATCTCAGACACTTTAGTTTTAATCTAAACTCATTTTCAACTTTAGCTTTGAATATTTTGAACTTCTCAAAAGCTTAAGACTTATCTTTTAAGAACACAACCCACATCATCCTTGAAAAATAATCAAAAAATAAAATAAAATACCTTTCTCCATAGTATGATCTTGTTTGAGTAGGACCACATAAGTCTGTATGCATTAGATCCAATTTGTTTTCTGTTGAGTTCTGCTTGCTTTTGAATGAGCTCCTTACATGTTTTCCCATCACACATTCCCTGCACATAGTGTCAACTGGTCTTGCAATACTAGGAAGGTCTCTTACTACCTTTACACTACTTATCTTTACTATGTTGTCAAAATTGATGTGACAAAGTCTTTTGTGCCATCGCCTACTGTCATCTACTTTTACACAAAAAACAACTTACTCCCAAATTGAGTTGAAAGACATTACCTTTAGTCTTAGAGCCTGATGCAATCATTTCTCCTTGTTTGTTGTTAATGATGCACTTGTTGTCTTTGAATTCCAACTGACGTCCTTTGTCAAGCAATTGTCCAACACTTAGTAGGTTATGATGTAGACCATCAACATAAAGAACATCATCTGTATTATTCTTTCCATCTAAGGTAATAAAAAATTTGCCTATGATAGGTTTGGGAATGTTATCTCCAAATATAACCATACCACCTTTTTACTTGTCTAGATGTACAAATCTATCTTTCTCTCCTATCATGTGATGTGAACATCCACTATCAATGATCCAGTCAGTTCTGATGTCTACTTTGGAAACTAAGGCTAACTCTTGTGCTTCCTTTTCATCTTCCTTGTCCATTTCTTCAAGCATTTTCTCAATGTATTTAATGGCAATGAATCCAATTTCATCTTCTCCTGAGTCATCATCAGTTACACCATCTTCAGCATGATAGCATTCTGTTAGGGATTTTTCTTGTATGAATCACAGTGCTTGAAATGACTACTTGAACACCATGCCTTCTAATACTGATTCAGAGACAAGAAAAGCCTAATTGCTAAAGACTGGATAAGGTCCTTCTTTGTTTTTGAGCTCCACATATACTCAGGCAGGTTTTACCTTTTATGATTGCTGTTTACACAGTATGTTATAGTGTGGACACTGATTTTCTATGTATCTTTGTTAAATCAACTTATAAATCACCTTGCAAATGACCAAGCATAACCAGATGCAAGATTTAACCATACAGACTATGATTGTAAATATAACAAGAATCAGTGATACAAGGACTTTCATCCTTCTTCCTTTTGATGTAGGAGGGATAACCTAATGATTCACTCTCTAAGGAATCACTAAAATGGACACTGTCCTGCTGACATAGGTCCTTACTGAGTTTAGTTTTTCTGTTCTTAGTAACAAGAGTATTTTGATTAAATTGGTTTTGATATCTTGAAATAACTTGGACAAAGATAGGTTATTAGATTAATTTCTGGACCAGTGCCTATCCTTGGGGCTATAGATTCAAATAAGCTAAGATTTCATAGAAAAAAATACAACAGGTTGCCTTACAACCCACATTCAATTCGGATAAGTTTCCTTACAAGTTACCCTGTCACCTCAAAAATATTGTATCAAATCCTTAAACAAAGCAGTATGCTCTCTGAAACTACTCACAAAACTTAGTTCTTTCCTTAAAAGAAACTTGCAAGTAATCAGATAGTTACCTAATAA
>MU226576.1:1372111-1388671 GCA_018584345.1 Thuja plicata | reverse complement strand
TGTGCAGTGGATGTGAGTTTATGGTAGTTTCATGGTTATCCATGAGGATTGTAATTATGGTTATGTAAGTTGTATTTGATATGATTAATCAGATGGAATCTTTTGTTATTATGTTAGTTGTGTTTTGTTTTGAGTAATTCAACATCATGGGACCCTTGAGTCGTGTAATCTATGTGAGTGTAAGACATGTGTATAAATGGTAATTGCTTCCGCATGATTGTATGTTTCTTTATGTTAATTTAAAAAAAAAAAAAAATCAGCACACATAGTGACATGTTTAGGTTAATCTCTCTTGGGTTCCCTGGCGGGGCATTACACAACCTGCTCAATTCTATGTCCTGATTTAGTATAAAATCAACCCTCACACTTCATTTTGGCATGATGAAATCAATTGCAAGGTTGGAGCTCCAATTTGAAGACAACCCATAAAGTGAGGACTTGCTACAACAACTTCTATCAAGCATCTACATTCATTCTCAAGAATCCAAGCATTCAAATACCATTCTTATATCATGAAGACACAAATTTATTATGAATATGGCTAGGATATCACCAAATGATGATTGTATTGTACTCTTCCTTCTAGGGTTGGGTATGATTTCTTATTATTTTCAAATCTATTCATTTGTGCTTCAGATTTAGATGTTTATACTTTGGATATATGTTTATTTGCATGTACTCAATCACACATTAATTACATTTTATACTAGGGTTTTACTCTATTATACATAGGGTATATATAGTTACTTGCTTTATGGATTTATCTCATAACAATTTAGACATATTCTAGATTCATGAGAATTACACATTACCTCTATCACATTGACTATCAGTGAAGGTGGGAATCCCCAAAATGGGGGGTTGAGTAAGGAAAACCCCTATATAGACACACACACACACACACACACACACACACACACATGCACACACATGCGCACGTGCGCACGCGCGCACACACACACACACACACACACAGAATCTCATATTTGGAGGTGCAGACGATCTCAAATTGAGCTGTTAGAATAGGAAGACCTTTTAAAGATTGAGACTGAGCTACTGTGAAAAATTGAGAAAAAAACCTTAAGAGTAGGTAAAAAACTTGACTTTTACTTGGGAAAAAAATAATTTTTCACTTTGTTCTCCCTATTTTTAGTGAAATTTTAGGATTAGAAAGCTACAGGTCTTGTGTACTAGATTAGCAGAAGCAACTCAATTTGAGACTCTGACAATTAGGAAATTCAAATTCAAAATACATCTTCTCCATCCTATTTCTAGGTGTATTTGTTCCTCCCCTTTTCTTCGTATATCACTTTCATTAGATCAGATATGTTATTAGCATTTAATTTCCAAGTCATTGCAACAAAGGAATAGAAATCCTAAAGCTTTAGATCTTGAACCCTTCCTTCTTGGTTATGGTAATCAAATTTATTTTGAAGGATTTCATATTCTAATGTGTGTCATGAATTGGTCCATAGTATCTTCAACGTTTCTTATCATATCATAAATCACAATTTATAGTTTATTTTTATGAGTTTTATTATTTATTGGGACTTTGGAAGAGTTTTATGGGTTTAAAATGTACCTCGGGGCTATCTATGGGGCTTAACAAGTAGTTAGAACCTATAAACATTATATTTTATGTTTTAGGACCCCTTAACCTACCTATTTCCAAAAGTAAAAAATGAGGTGGTTAAGGTGGTTGTGAGGAAGTTCTTTTTCTTCTTCCTATTTATTTCCCTTAATTGAGGAAGGGATTTTTCGCGCACTTTTGGGAATTTGGCTCTCTCTGCTTTGAAATTTTCTTGGTGATTTTGGAAAGATAATTGGGAAGGCTTGTGTGAAGGAAAGGATAAGGGAGGCTTGTGTTTTCTATTTCAAAATTTTTTACTTTTGAGAGAAAATTTTAAGACGAAGGTTAAAATCCTCTTTGTTATTTTCTTGCAATTTCATGTGTGTACAAAATTGTAGAAGCTTTGTATTCATACATAGATTTATCATGGTTGAGTGAATTATATGAATTTTTGTAGATATTTTGTAAGGGTATACGTTCCCTTATGTGCTATGGGGTTGACCACTCTTGAGAGGGTTGTTGATCATCTATGGTAACTTGGGTTTTGAATTTTAAATGTATAAGTTCTTGTAAACTTTTAGTGTGAATAAAAATACATAAATTGTTGTATCATCACCATGGTTTAGTCCTCACCTTCTCTCATTTGGATCCAAATATGGAATCTTTTGTTAATGTATGGATTTTGTATTTTTTTTTGTGATTTGTAGTGTTCTAATAAACTCATGAAGTGTGGAAAATGTGGTGTTTTAAGTTGTGTAACTATCTCTATGCAATTTGATAAAAAAATTTGAAAGTGAAAACCTTAGGAAAATCCACTTGATCCCTAGCTCAAGGGTGAGTTGTATTTCAAAATCTATGGTTGGATGAAGACTCTATTGCCTTATGGGGTTTATCCTTTGAGATCTTGGTTTTTTTAGGTCATTGAGGGAGAATACTAAAGTGGGAACACTACTGAGGTTCTTGGAAGTGAAAATATTCTTTAAACTTTAACAATTTGTGAAAATAGTGGAATGCATTTTGAAATAAAATTAAAGGTTCCTTCTTGTGATTGTGAAATAATATTATGTTTGATTTAGAAAAAATAAAAATTCTATATAGGGCTCGATGATGTGTTGTTTATTCATATTTATACAAGTTAAATGAGAAAACACCTCACTAATATTATTGTTAATAAGGAAAGGAAATATGTTATGGAAATAATGGTTTTCACTTTCATTTCCTTCTAAACCTAATGAATTCTCTTTTTACTTTAGCTATACACAAAAATATTTTCCCCTTAAATCTTATAACTTTAGGCATGTAAAACAAAAGAAAAACTTATTACCTTAAAGCTCAAAAAAAAGTTATAAAGTTAGTGACATATTTATTTATAAATAACTATTTAAATAGATATATTGTAAACTAATATCTTACTTAAATGTTAAGTTTATCAAAATGGAAATTATTAACATTAGAGGAAAAAAAAAATGTATACCTAATGAATTTAGTTTTATCATAGTAATTTTTTATTATTATTATTCATAAAATGCAACACTAGGTCATGAAGATAATATATATTATTTTTGAAATATGATTACTTTTACAAAGTACATAAATTTTAACCAAAATAAGATTAGTTGTTTAAGATAGATTAACACATAAGTGATATGCATCTACTCCTTACCAGACCACTATTCAAAACATGGTTCATCCTTTGATAGGCTCATGAACTCAGACCCGATACAATACCATCATGGAAAAACTATCGAAGGCAAACCCAAGAAATTAGTTGTGCTCAACATCTTATCACCCTGAAAACCCCATCCATTATCCACCTCATTTCCCACACCACCCATCATTGTTGTTCATATCTCTAGGCCATGTAAAACCAATAGTGAACAAAAGATCAAAAAATGGGCCTCACCACATCATCACTCATCTTTATACAACGCATCTAAAATACCACATCAAAAAAGTGGTTCAACCATTCCAAGTTTTTCTCTACTTGAATTCTCATCCTCCTCCTTGGGAAATCCCTTACAACATGGCTTGATGTCAATGTTGTGCCAACCTAGCCACATCCAGGTGTTAGAATAACTAAGAAGGAGGGCGGGGCGGGGGGGTGAATCAGTGGCCTCAAAATATTCCAATAAATCAACCAAAAAACTTAGTACCAAAATATTAATCCTCTCGTTATATTTAGTCCTACAAGATGCATGCCTTCAAATAAACTTATCAAATAACTACTACTTGGAGTTTACTGTTAAAACTTATTCTTAATGTTTACCAAATAGCAGTCTTTCATTTACCAAAAATAGTAACTTGCTTAGTGTATACCAATCAATCCAGATTATTTATGTGTAATGCAAAACACTAAAGTAATGACTCATAAACACATTGACACATGGATTTTTAATGTGGAAACCCTATTAAGGGAAAAACCACTTGGAACTGGTAACCCAAAATTTTCACTCTTCTGAAGTGAGCTCGATGAAATGCCAACCCTATAAAAAGGTTACAAACACACTATTAGGTGTGACCTTGTTAGAGAATTTAAATAATAGTTTGTCAATTGATATCGGGAATCTCTATGCTACCTTCTATGACCAAACCCAGTGTAGTTTGTCCAATGGTATTTGACATCTCATTCTATCTTCATGATCAAATTTTTTGATACTCCTTGGGATGTATCTCAATATAGAAAGGATTGTTAAGTCCTGCTTGGTTAAGAGACTTTTTGAATCAATGGTTAAACTAAAACAGTAAATGACCTGTTCACACATACAACTTATACTTGCAAATTTTCAGATCTATTGTAAGCTCATAATAGCTTTCTGATCAATGTCTTCTTTTCAATACCTTTGCTCCACTTCTTTTTTCTCGGTGATGATGTGCTTCTCTGTTGCTTGGTGTCTGCATAAATATTTATCTCTTTCCTCATCTTGATTGATCAGGACTGTATGAAGTTGTTCTTCATCAGTTTCACTTCAACATCATTCTTTTTCATTCACTCCCCTAATTCATAATGAATTATATTGTCTCTTTATAGACATGATATCACCATTTCTCACTTCTTGATTTTATTTTTCTTGGCATGATCAACAATCTTGCTTTAAAGCTTAACTCTTTTTTTATCTCGTAGAAATCTTCTTGCCAATTGGATAAAACAACTTCAATTATTTTACTTATCTTTGGCTTTAACTTGTCGATGAAAAAAATGTTAACAACTAGTTAAGTCTATCTTTAGCTCTTCCAGCTAAGTATTTTGTCATTTTTGAACTTTAGTTAATTTTGGTGTTTTAACTCTTTGATAGCTTTGGTCAACACTTTAGTTCTCCTAGAGCTTCTTTGTCGGTTTTGTCTGTCCATTAGGGTTATCTATCCTTTGGGTAAAACTATAATTTTGGCTATTGGTAATGCTTGTGATTCTTCTCATTGGTAACACTTGTCGATTTATTTGCTTGGACATCACTGTGACTTTACTCTCGGGTTTCTCTGCCCTTCGAGTTCCACTAGCCGTCGGTAATGCTGGTATTTTATGCATTACTAAAAGCATAATCTTTATTTCTCTGATTCTCTGAAGTCTTTGAAACTTTGAATATAACCGATCAGATTATATCAAGTTGACATCAATGACAATACAATCCATTAACTGATTTAATGTCTTGCATTATCTTTCTACATTTCGGTGATCAACTTAACATCTTCAAACATTCATTCAGTTACATGTCATCAATCTCTCCCTTTGGTATTGATGGCAACACACTACATTATCACACTATATTATTACTAATATAATATGAAATATATCAGTTTAGGTTCATCAATCTCTCCTATTATAACTAATACAAATTTTTGGCTCTTGGTAAGCTCAAATAACTTAGATTTGTTTCTTGGAGAGTTTATCTTTCAATCTTTAATCCCTTCACTGGATAGATGTATAGCTTCTGATTCTGTTTTTGATATGTGCTCTACCTTGACTATTCCTCTCCTTGATCATCTCTTTTTCCTTTGACAACAATCTCTCCCTTTGTATGTATTATCTCCCTTTGTTACTTCTCTCCCTTAGATAGATATTTCATATGTAATCAATCCCTTTGGATAATGATTAACTCTCCCTCTGAATTCTTAGGAAATTCTCTCCATGGATAATGATATAATCTCTCCCTTTTAATAATGAGATAATCTCTCCCTTATAATTCCTGATAATGAGATAATCTCTCCCTTTGACAAAAATGCCAAGCAATTCTTCCATATCATCTTCCATCCTTTTTATAATATACTCCTTGAATTTTTGTATCCATCAAAAATACAATGACTCTGGTGTTTGGTGCAGATTTGTACCTTGCTGTGTACAAATGTATCTTTGCAGTTCATCTCAGTGCTTGCATCAACATGAATAATCTTCTGATTTGTGTATAGGCTGATGCAATCTCGTAGTCAGCTTACTGACCGATAGAGAAGGGTTGGACCCCTAGTCTCTATCTCAGGTACTCAAATGTATCTTTCGGCAATGGCTTGGTAAAGATGTTAGTTAACTATTCCTTTGATTGAACATATTCTAGTATCACCTCTTTTTCTTGCACTTATTCTCTTAAATAGTGATACTTGATTGCTATATGCTTAGTCTTAGCATGCATGACTAGATTCTTTGATATGTTTATTGCACTGGTATTATCACAATAGATAATTACTGGTTCAAGAATCTTCATATTCATACCTTCCAACAAGTGTTTGATCCATGCAATATTAGAGAAATTTGTAGCAACAACCACATATTCTGCTTCTTTAGTAGACTAAGAGATGCATCCTTGCTTCTTGCTGATCCATGTGACAACTCTGTCACCCATGAAGTATGCTCCTCCAGTTGTGCTCTTTCAGTCATTAATGTTTCCAGCCCAATCAACATCTGTATAGACTTGTAGCTCAAATTTTCCTTCTCTTTTATACCATAAGCCATAGTCCTCAGTGTTCTTTAGATATCTCAGAATTCTCTTAACAACAGTCATATGTGATTCTTTGGGATTAGCAGAGAATCTTGCAGCTATTCCAACTGCATGTGAAATATCTAGTCTAGTATGAACAACATACATTAGTTTGCCAATCATTGATCTATACAAGGTCTAGTTTACCTCATTTGATTTGTCTTCCTTTTTTAGCTTACATCCGGTTGCCATAGGTGTTCCAACTAGTTTGGAATCTTCCATCTTGAATATCTTCAACACTTCCTTGATGCATTTGGACTGAGTGATATATATGCCTGCATTGTGTTGAAAGAATCTGTAGACCAAGAAAGAATTTGATCTCCCCAAACATAGACATTTCAAACTCCTTTCTCATTTCATTAGCAAAGGATTTGCATAAAATTTCATTTCCCCCAAAAATGATATCATCAACAAATATTTCAGCAATCAGAATATTACCATTGGTATCTTCTTTTAAGTACAAATTGCTATTTTCACTTGTTCGTACAAATTCAATGCTAATGAGATAGGAGTGAATTCTTTCATACCAGGCTCTTGATGCTTGTTTCAATCCATACAAGGCTTTATGTAGTCTACATACCATGTTTCTCTTGTCTGGATCAAAAAACCCTTCTGGTTGTTCAATGTATACCTCTTCTTCTAGTATTCCATTTAGGAATGTAGATTTCACATCAATCTGGTATACTTTGAATCCTTTGAATGCAGCATAAGAAAGTAAGATTATTACTCCTTCTAGTCTAGCAATGGGTGCAAAGGTTTCACCATAATCAATACCTTCTTCTTGTGCATACCCCTTGAATACTAATCTTTCTTTATTTATTGTGACTTCTCCATTCTCATTCAGCTTGTTTCTGAATATCCATTTGGTACCGATGAGATTCTTGTCATCTGGTCTTGGTACTAGTGTCCATGTACAGTTCTTCTCAATCTATTCTATTTCTTCATTTATAACACTGACCCATTCCTCATTTTTAAGTGCAGTATTAACAAATTTAGGCTCAAAATCACAAAGTAAACATCTAGTGTTTAGTGACTTATTTCTTGTTCTCATTCTAGCCTTCTTGTCTCCTATGATCTAATTTTGTGGATGATGTCTTCTGACATACTTGGAAAGTTTTGGATCAGATCTTTGTCCATCATTCCAATTATCTTCTTGACCTTCATTTTGATCTCCATCGCTCGGTACATCATCTTGAGTATTTTCCTAATTTTTGGTAATTGCAGCTTGATGCTCGGTTGCAATGTTATGTTGCTCAGGAGCATTACACTGTTGCTCGAGTAGAGTGTCAAGTTATTTAGTGTAAACAAACTTGTTGTAGTCTTATGGTTCTTTTCTGGTTTCCTTATCATTCTTTTCTGCAAATTCATCTATTCTTACATTTGCACTTTCAATGATCTTGTTAGATGACTTGTTAAGACATTTATAAGCCTTGCGTTTGGTGGAATACCCTAGAAAGATACCTTCATCACTTTTGGAGTCAAGATTTCCATTTCTATCATCTTTCAAAATATAACATTGACTACCAAAGATTCTTACATTGGGTGTGTAACTATACAAAAGTGCATAGGGTGTCTTTTTTATGTCCTTTAATTGTACTCTATTCAATGTGTAGACAACAGTACTGATAGCTTCCCTCCAAAATGTTTGAGTGATACTTTTCTCAATCATCAATGTTCTTTCATAGTCAACAATTTTTCTGTTTCTCCTCTCAACAATTCCGTTTTGCTATGGTGTTCTCGGTGCAGAAACCTATCTTTTAATTCCATGCTCATTATAGAAATTAGTGAATTCATCTAAAATAAATTCCCCTCCTCTATCTAACCTTAAGCATTTTAGTTCCTTACCACTTTGCTTTTCTACCATAGCCTTATACCATTTAAACATCTTGAATGCTTCTGATTTATCTTTTAAAAACATAACTGTCATCATTCTAGAATAATCATCTACAAAGAGAATGAAATACCTATCTCCATAGTAACTCTTTATCATCATGGGTCCACATAAATCAATATGGAATAATTCTAGAATTACATTAGATTTATGGGATTTACTCTTGAAACTAGAATTTGTCATCTTAACTTTTTGACAGTTCTTTCACATGATATACTCGGGCTTTGACATACTCGGTAAGCCTTTGACTTTTCTTTTATTTCTTATCTTTATCATGTTGTCAAAATTCACATGACATAATCTCTTATGCCACAACCATATGTCTTCATTTCTAGCCATCAAACAAGTGGTGTTAATGTCATCAAGATAGAAAAGGTTACCTTTTATCTTTTCACCAGTAAACATTTTCACATTTGATCAGTTTATTCAACATTATGGTTCCTTTACCTTCAACTGGACAATGTGTGTCATTACCCATTCTTACTGATACACCATTATAGTATTCAAAAGTTTCAAACTTTTGTTTGTCACTGGTCGTGTGGTGATTGCAACCACTATCTATAATCCAGACATCATTCTTACTAACCTTAGATATGAGTGCAGTTTCTACATACCTTTCTTCTTCTTTGTCTTAATCATCTTTCATGGCTACAAATACTATCTCAATGTCTTCTTCAGATTCACTATTAGTATCATCAGCTCTATTCTTAGCTACGTAACAAGCTTTCTTTCCTTTGTCCTTGTAGTTTCTGGTATCTCTTCTATTAGATTTTCGGTTTCTTTGGTAATCTCTATTATCACCTCTGTCAAACTTCTTTTCATATGTTCTATCATTACTTCTGTCATCTTTTCTTTTTTAGGACATCTTGCAGCAAAGTGTCCAACCTCTTTACAATTAAAACATACAAGTGGTAATTTACCTTTGTATCTACCTTTTCCTCTCTGCAATGTTCTTTCCATTAGTGCTTCAATCTCATCAAGTCCTTGATCCTCATTATCAGTTTCACTATCATTCCTCATAGTGTGTCTATGACTTGACTTAATTATTTTCAAAGAATATTTGAATGCAGACTCTATAGATGGTTAGACACTATTATCAAAGTTATTCATCTCAAATGAAATTAGTCTACCATTTAGACTATCTAGAGTAACAGTATTGTTAGCAACTTCTCTCATTTCTTGTATAGTAGATACTCTAATAGCATATAGAGGTAGTAAGGTTGTTAAGATTTTACTTACCACTATCTCTCATTCAAGTAAACCTCCAACTCCTCGGATAGCATCAACTACTTCTTTGATTCTACAACTATACTGGGTGATATTTTCTCCTTTCATCCTTAGGTCATCAAACCTCCCTCTTAGGATTTTTGCCTTTTCTCTCAATACATTAGCATCTCCTCCATGTACCGACTTCAATTTATCCCACATTTTCTTTGTAGAGGTGTAGGTTTTGATATCTTCAAACTTAGCATTATAGAGTGAGGAAGCAAGTTCTATCATCATGCAATTATGCTCATGCTTTTCTCTCTATTTCTCAAGAGTGTGAGGTCCTATAGGAAACACATATTCAGTATCAAGGTGTTGAGTAACATCATTACCAATACTTGATTGGTGGAGTCTTAATCTACTTTTCCATGATGCAAAGTTGTCTTTATTCAACTTGGGCACATCTCATTTGTTCATCTTGTGATCTTTTGCTTGAGCTGTTAAACTCCCTTTCTAAGAACACAAGCTCTGATACCAATTGTTAGAATAACTAAGAGAGGGGGGGTGAATCAGTGGCCTCAAAATATTCCAATAAATCAACCCAAAAACTTAGTACCACAATATTAAGCCTCTAGTTATCTTCAGTCCTACAAGATGTATGCCTTCAAATAAAATTATCAAATAACTACTGCTCGGAGTTCACTGTTAAACTTTATTCTTAACATTTACCAAATAGGAGTCTTTCATTTACCAAAAAATAGTAAATTTCTTAGTGTATACCGATCAATCTAGATTAGTTATGTGTAATGAAAAACACTAAAGTAGTGACTCATAAACACATGGATTTTGAATGTGGAAACCTTGTTAAGGGAAAAATCACTTGGGACCGGTAACGCAAAATTTTCACTCTTTTGAAGTGATCTCGATGAAGAGCCAACCCAGTTAAAGGTTACAAACACTCTGTTAAGTGTGACCTTGTTAGAGGATTTAAATGGAATAGTTTGTCACTTGATATCGGGCATCTCTATGCTACCTTCTATTACTAAACCTAGTGTAGTTTGTCAAATGGTATCTGGCATCTCATGATATCTTCATGATCAAACTTTTTGATACTCTTTGGGATGTATCTCAATATAAAAAGGATTGTTAAGTCCTGCTCGGTTAAGAGACTGTCTGAATCAATGGTTAAACTAAAATAGTAAATGATCTGTTCACACATAAAACTTATACTTGCAGATTTTTAGATCTATTGTAAGCTCATAATACCTTTTTGATCAATGTTTTCTTTTCAATACCTTTGCTCCACTTCTTTCTTCTCCGTGATGTTGTGCTTCTCTGTTGCTCGATGTCCGCAGAAATCTTTAGCTCTTTCCTTAGCTTGATTGATTAGGACTTTACAAAGTTGTTCTTCATTAGTTTCTCTTTAGCATCATTCTTTTTCATTCATTCCCCTAATTCATAATGAATTAGATTGTCTCTTTATAGACATGATATCACCATTTCTCACTTCTTGATTTTCTTTTTCTTGGCATGATCCGCAATCTTAGCCAATCTTGATTTAAATATTAACTCCTATTTTATCTCATAGAAATCTTCTTGCCAACTGGATAAAATAGCTTTAAATATTTTACTTATCTCTGGCTTTAACTTGTCGATGAAAACAATGTTAACAACCAGTTAAGTCTATCTTTAGTTCTACCAGCTAAGTATTTTGTCATTTCTGAGCTTTAGTTAATTTTGGTGTTTTAAATCTTTGATAACTTTGATCAACACTTCAGTTCCCCTTGGACTTCTACATCGGTGTTGTCTATCTGTCAGGGTTGTCTATCCTTTGGGTAACAATGTAATTTTGGTTGTCGGTAATGCTTGTGATTCTTCTCATCGGTAATGCTTGTTAGTTTCTTTGCTCGGGCATCACTATGACTTTGCTCTTGGATTTCTCAGTCCTTCGGGTTCCACTAGTCATCGGTGTTTGTAGTCACTTAGTGAATGCTGGTATTTTATGCATTATTGAAAGAATAATATTTATCTCTCTAATTCTCTGAAGTCTTTGACACTTTGAATATAACCGATCAAATTATATCAAGTTGGCATCAATGACAATATATTCCATTAACTGACTTAATGTCTTGCATTATCTTTCTACATTTCGGTGATCAACTTAACATCTTCAAACATTCAATCAGTTAATATCAATATCATCATCAAAGAAATCCTCTTTGAAAAACTCATAGAGAAGCAAAATAATATCCATTTTTGTGCCACCCAAATCCAAAAGTGATGCCAAGAATGACGAGGAGATATCGATATTCACCTAGGTATTTGTTGGCTAAAGACAACAAATCCCTATCCAACATCATACTAATTGCGTCCATTGTCAATAGTCTAGGTTCCTTACATACCAATTGCAATCAAAGGTTTGTGATTACTCTGGGGAAAGAGATTTTTTTTTTCTCACACCTTAGCTAGATAGGGGAATCCCTTAGTACATGAGACATAGGAAATTATCATAAAATATAATTGCCCTCCAAGGATGCCAAATCCTATTTAGAGAGACATTGTTATGATTCCAAAGAATATCCAACCTAGTGTTGGCATTAATTTATCATTAATGTTAATAGAAATATGAGGGAGAGATCAATAAAATTTTTTGTTGTTGTTTATTGAGATGCTTGCAAGATATAATTTTGGTGGGGATATGAAACATTATTATTAAGTTTGAGAAGTTGAGGCTTGAGTTACAGCTAATGGATAATTATTAAGATACATTACATCCTACAATATTGTGTTTTCTTGAAGTCGTAGTGCAGACATGTTGATTATAGTTGTAATCAAGATCATATAATAAAGATTATGGTATCCTAGTGACAAGAGCAGAGGAATACACTATACAAACAAAATATTGTGTGACAAGAACTTTGATATTCATTATAAATGTTTTTTTCTTAAATTAAAATACCCTTGGCCACTATAATAATCTTTATGATTGTGTCTAATATTTAGAATGAGCTCTTTCGAGTGCATAAGTATAATATATAAGTTGTTGAATTTCAAATTTATAATGGTTAAGAAGTTGAACAAGAAGTTGTTGATTTAATTTCAAATATATCTTCTGGTTCAACTGATCAATGATGATGTATAAAATATTTAAAACTTTCTTGAAATCAATAAGAGAGTGGTTGTTTTTATCTTAGGAATTAGGAACCATGGAGAGGTGGGAGCAGGCACAACGATGGGGAAGAGAAGGGTTTCAGAGCATCAAGGTCTGGTTTACGATGGACAATCTAAGTGGGCCTGGACTTTTAATCACATAAATCTGTGACATTTTCAAACCCATCACTAGAAACACAATAATGGTGGTGGAAATTCTCACAGTGTAATGTTGAATACTCCCTCATAAAGAACAAGGAATGCAAGGGGATGGGATAAATATCGACATAACCTTCAAACCTAGGGTAGGCTTCTCCCAATCCTGAAGAGTTTTAACTTCCAACAAATTGTGAATAAGTTATGGTGGCCCAAGTCTCTGACTCTCACAACCAATGAAACAAAACTGGTATGTGAAAATGTGACGTATGTTAGGGCTTCCTCTTTGTTAATAAATAAAAAACAATTTTTGGAATCCATTGCATTTTTAGAAGACAAATCCTTTTGATGTAACACACCTAGGCTTGCTCTCTACCCTACTCTCCTCTAGGGTCTTCTTAGGCCAACTCATTGACCTAGTAGGGTTCTATGCACAACCCTACTCTCCTTAGGTATCTTGATACAATATCCTAACCCTTCACCTAGTGTACACCAATAGTATTGATCAAAAGTTCTTCATTCTGCAACACAAACTAACTAGGTCTTCCCTAGTCTCACTCTCCAAGAATTGTCTCAATTCCTCATAGGATCTAGTTACATGGAAGGATAGGTCTTCAAGACCTCCAATAGTTATATTTGAACCCCTACATACCCCACTCACAAACACATAACAATCGAGTGCTTCACAATGCACCTTTCTCACCCCAAATAGGGCTACAAGCCAATTAGGCATTTTTCTTGCCAATTTGAAGATAACTTGAATTTTTCCCACACAAGCATCCAAAAGGGATTAGGATTCAGACAACCTTTAACAAGAAATTTGATATTTTCAAGGTCTCCAATCCTCAAGTTGTCCGTACAACCCTTCCTACTATCATGCCTAAAAATTAGGGTTTTAGGGCTTTTTGACAGTCAGAACACAAAAGTGTTCTTTAAACACACCAAGAAACCCTTCCAATATTCTCCTTCAATTTGGAGGTCTTACATACATTACTCTATCCCTCCATGAGATTTTTTTGAAGCCACCAATGCATTCAAGCCTCCTTTCATCACTTGCAATGTTTCTCAGTCCCTAGCCATGCACAACAGGCTCGCCTAGGGCATCATTGTAAAATTAGTAAAAATAATTTCTTGGGCCCCTCCTGTAAAAATAATTTACATGGAGTCTCCTCACCCATGCCAAGAGCTTGTACAGAAACTATGGTGGAAATTTGTTTAAGACCCCATTTGTCCAACCTGCCTAGTTCAGACTAGCGACAGGGTAAAACATAAAGAATTTAACAAAACCAATATAAACACTACAAATTTGAAAAATAAATCCACAAAGAATCTCAAATTATCCTACCCTACATTAATCAATGGATGCAGACTAAGATCTAATCCATCTACCTACTGTAAACAAGAAAACACACTGAAATTGCTCTGAAAATGCACACACAGAAAATCTTGTATTTTCAAAATGTTCACCAACCTTGCTTATAGGTTGAGGAAGGCCTCTTATACTTTTTCCCATCCCTAATTTGATGGTTTTAGATAGTTACAATAACCATTTCATTGAAAATGCTCTTCTTGCACAATTGTTGTCAATGTTGTCAACAACATTGACAATTTTGACAACTTTCCACAATTTTAGGAAATTCATTCTAAATTTTGTTCTAAGACCATGAACACATCATAAAATACTTACGTAGACCATGCTTACCTCTCTTAGGTCCCAAAAAACTTTTTTCTACATTTGACCCCTATGTGCTTGATTTACACCATTGCCACTACATTGGCAATTAAGGTCCAATTTGGCATTTGTCTCCCAAAAGACCTAAAAACCTTGAAAAGACCTTCCCTAAAGACCTAAAACACACCTTAGGACACCTCTAGTCCTATTATTCAACTAGTGGTTTGGATAGAACCACTACAAGCCAAAATAACTCTAGAAACCCTAGGTTACCAAAGAGCCTTACCTAGGTGCTCGTACACCATACTCCCCCCCTCAAAGGGAAAGTCAAGTCACTCCTGTAGCCAATAAAGAGTTAGGAATGCCCAACTTCTTGAAGTCAGATTCTAATATCTATGAATCCTCTGATTCAGACCCATCTTTCCACTTGATAAGGTGCTCCATATACACCTTGTGTCTAGTTGTCTTTTGCACTCTTGAATCCAAAACTCCCTCAGCTATCAATTGTTGTTTGGTAGACACCACATCAGGGTCTATATCACTCTAAACTCCTTGATTATGTGGATTGATCTTAGTCAATGGACCTTTAAATTGAACTAGGTCCTGCACATTGAAAGTAGAAGAGATATTCAAATCAGAAGGTAAGTCTACTTTGTAGGCATTAGCCCCATATTTAGCTAGGACTTTGCATGGGCCTATTTTCTTCATCTAAAATTTAGTAGGGACTCCTTTTTACATTCTTGACTTGTTCAAATGAACCATAACATAGTCTCCTACTTGGAATTGGATATCTTTCCTCTTCTCATCCACTTTGCCCTTGAAATTTTGTTGACTGTCCTGTATAGTTTTCTTGAACTGCTCTTGGATCTCCTTCATAGTGCAAGTGAAGTCCTCAGCATGCCCACTATTGTACTCCCTTCCTCCAAGATCCCTAAGCTCACAAAATCCCCTAGGATGCATTCCATAAACTATTTCAAATGGGATTCTCCCTGTCATCCTATTCCTAGTGTCATTATAGGCATAGTCAGCCTGAGGTATGACTACATCCCATGTCTGACAATATTATTTTGTTAGGCACCTCAATAGGTTACCCAACACCCTTTTGACCACCTCCATTTGATCATCAGTCTGAGGATGGTATGCTGATCCAAAAGAAAGGTTTGTACCCAATCTATTCCATAATGTTTTCCAAAAATGGCTCATGAACTTAACATCCCTATCAGATATAATGCTTAAGGGTAGTCCATGAATTCTTACAACTTCCTTAAATAACAGATAAGCTATGTGACTAGCATCACTAGTAGTCTTGCATGGAATGAAATGCCCCATCTTGCTAAATCTATCAACTACTACATATATACTATCATAGCCTTGCTTAGTCTTTGGTAGACCCACTATGAAGTCCATTCTCACACACTCCCAAGGTCTATTTGGGACAGGTAAGGGTTGATACAAGCCTGCATTGCTGCTACCTCCCTTTGCCTTCATGCATACTACACTTTGTTCCACATATTTAGTGATATCCTTTGTCAACTTAGGCCAATGATAGAACCTTTGTACTAACTCCAAGATCTTGTTTACACCAAAGTGTCCACTCATAGATCCATTATGCTTCTCTTGTATGAGATTCATCCTCATAGAACCCCTTGGAACACATAACTGATTTCCTCTAAATAACAGTCCATTCTACAATGTGAACTCAGAGAATTTGCTATGGAAATGGTTCTAAAAATCATGGCACACTTGATATGCCTCCCCAAAATCTTCATCTTCTTGATAGAGGTCCTTAAAACTCTCTATCCCTATATTGTTCAAATGAACTTCTTGGACTGTCAAAAGTCTCCTACTCAGTGCATCAACAACCTTGTTCAACTGACCCTTCTTATGCTTAATGGTAAATGTAAAGGCTTGGAGATATTCCATCCATTTTAGATGCCTATTACTCAACTTC
>MU226576.1:1358626-1371351 GCA_018584345.1 Thuja plicata | reverse complement strand
GGCATCACAAGCCATTCATACAACCCATCAGTTGTTTTGAATGTTGTCTTCCACTCATCTCCCTCCTTAACCCTTATCTGATGGTAACCACTTTTCAAATCCAATTTGGTAAAGTACATTGCCCCTCTACAAAAATCCATAAGGTCCTCTATCTTGGGTATTCAGAACCTATATTTTATGGTGATTCTTTTAATTGCCCTTGAATTAGTACATAGCCTCCATTTTCCACCTTTCTTTGATGCTAACACCACAGGGATTGCACATGGGCTGATACTCTTTTTAATCAAGCCTTGGTCCAATAATTATTGGACTTGTCTAGCTACCTCTAAATTCTGATCAGGGGTTAGCTTATAAGCTGCTTTGTTACGTAATGAGGCAGCAGGTATGAAGTCAATTTGATGACTAATCACTCTCTTAGGAGGCAAAGTGGCAGGAGTCCCATCACTGACTATATCACTATATTTTTCAAGTAGAGTTTGAATCTCCTTAGGTACTATCTCCTTAACTATCTTCTCTTACTCTTTGGGCTTTAAAAAAATGGCATACCCTGCACTTGCCTCTTCCTTTATGTCTCTTACAAGCTCCTTTCCATTGCAAAATAACATAGTAGGAGTCTTAGACTGTGACTCTTCATCCTCCAACAAAGACTATATTTTAAATGTCTTTCCATTCTTCTTAAAGGATATGGAATTATCCTTTCCATGATACACTACCTCTCTATCATATTGCTAGGGTCTTCCTAGCAACAAGTGGCAAGCATCCATTGGGATTATGTCACAAAGTAACTTATCCTTGTAGCCTTCTATAGAGAAATCTACCCATGTTTTCTCATTTACTAACACACTCTGTCCCTTATTAAGCCAAGTCACCTTGTAAGGGTTCACATGGGGTATCTTAGTTAATTTCAGCTTAGTAACTACCTCCTCTGATATTATATTATCAGTAGATCTAGAGTCTAGTATCACCTTGTAGACTTTTCCAAGGATCTTACATCTGACCCTAAATAATGCCCTCCATTGTTTAGGGTCATCCTTCATTGGCTGCCTGATTAATACCCTTCTAAACATCAGATTCTTACCCATCTCAGAGTCTATGTCATCAACATCAGGTGCCTTGACACTAGAAGTGTCTTCTTGAACATAAGCTACCCTCTTGTCACTATTGGATGCACTAGGCTTATCAGGACACCTATATGATGGATGACCAGTCTGCCCATAATTGTAGCACTTCATATTTGCAAAATAGAAGTTATTTCTACCTCCTCTTCCCCTATTAGATCTACTCTGATTACCTCTACCTTTTCCATAACCACCTCTTGGTGTGGAATCATTAGTGTGCTCTATCAATCTATTTTCACCTTGGCTTCTTTGTTCACTGCCAATGCCTTGGTAACCTCCTCTCTATCCTCTTTGGTCTCTCCCTTTGCCTCTACCTTTTAGATTAGAGTCACTCTTCCTTCTATTCTTCTCTTCAACCTTAAGAGCTAGCTGTTGACATCTTTGAACAGTAGTGGGGGTCCATAAGCTAATCTCTTCCTCGATGTTCCACTTCAACCCACCTAGATACCTAGCCACTCTGATTGGCTCTTCTTCTTGTTTCTTTGACCTAAGACAGAGTCTTTGAAACTCCTCTATATAGGAGGCTACATCCATATCTTTCAGCTTCAATCCTTGTCTCCTTCTATGGGGTTGGATCTCATAGTCTTCTGGTAAAAAGTTCTCTTTCATCTTATTTACCATTGCTTGCCAATTTTCTATGGGTTACTTCCCAAATCTGACTCTTTCATCCTACAGATACTTCCACCATGTTAGGGCTGATCCCCTAAGCCTTGACTTAGCCACCTTAACCTTTTGTCCATTTCAATGTCCATTTCCCACTAAACAATGGGATGCCTTCTAAGGATTTACCACCCAATGCCTTGATGGCTTTCAAGAATGGTTCCTGCTCCATCACAGGGTCTAGTTCAGGGATAATATCATCCTCTTCAACCTTCTGCTTCCCTCTATCACTTGTTTCACCTTCTCTACCTTGGTCTCTTGCATCCACTACTTGTAGTTTTAGCTTCATCTCTACTAGGGCATCTTCAAGGAGTCTATTCTTCTCCTTTTTCTCATCCATGTCCCTAGACAACTTTGCATTTGTTACAATGTCTGTGGAGCCACAAGATCCCACCTCTGACATATACAATCCCAAATCTTTTGGGGCTCTGATACCACTCTGATGTTACAAACCTAGGCTTGCTCTCTACCCTACTCTCCTTTAGGGTCCTCTTAGGCAAACTCACTGACCTAGTAGGGTTCTATTCACAACCCTACTCTCCTTAGGTATCTTGATACAAGATCCTAGCCCTTCACCTAGTGTACACCAATAGTACTGATCAAAAGTTCTTCATTCTGCAACACAAACTAACTAGGTCTTCCCTAGTCTCACTCCCCAAGAATTGTATCAATTACTCATAGGATATAGTTCCATGGAAGGATAGATATTCAAGACCTCCACTGGTTCCATTTGAACCCCTGCATACACCACTCACAAATACATAACAATCGAGTGCTTCACAATGCACCTTTCTCACCCCAAATAGGGCTATAAGCCAATTAGGCCTTTTTCTTGCCAATTTGAAGATAACTTGAATTTTTCCCACACAAGCCTCCAAAATGGATTAGGATTCAAACACCCTTTAACAATAACTTTGAGATTTTCAAGGTTTCCAATCCTCAAGTTGTCTGTACAACCCTTCCTACTATCATGCCTAAAAATCAGGGTTTTAGGGCTTTTTGACAGTCTGAACACAAAAGTGCTCTTTCAACACACCAAGCAACCCTTCCAATCTTCTCCTTCGATTTTGGGGTCTTACATACATTAATCTATCCCTCCACGAGCTTTGGTTGAAGCCACCAATGCATTCAACCCTCCTTGCATCACTTGCAATGTTTCTCAGTCCCTAGCCATGCACAACAGGCTCGCCTAGGGCATCATTGAAAAATTAGTAAAACTACTTTCTTGGGCCCCTCCTTCTATACAAATAATGTACATGGAGTCTCTTCACCCATGCCAAGAGCCCGTATAGAAGATGTGGTGGAAAGTTGAGTTAAGACCCCATTTGTCCAACCTGCCTGGTTCAGACCAGCGACAAGGTAAAACACAAAGAATTTAACAAAACCAATATAAACACTAAAAATTTGAAAAATAACTCCACATAGAATCTCAGATTAACCTACCCTACATTAATCAATGGATGCAGACTAAGATCCAATCCATCTACCTACTGTAAACAAGAAAACACATTGAAATTGCTCTAAAAATGCACACACAAAAAATCTTATATTTTCAAAATGTTCACCAACCTTGCTTACAAGTCAAGGAAGGCCTCTTATACTTGTCCCCATCCCTAATCTGATGGTTTTAGACAGTTACAATAACGATTTCATCAAAAATGCTCTTCTTGCACAATTGTTGTGAATGTTGTCAAATGAACACATTGACAATTTTGACAACTTTCCACAATTTTAGGAAATTCATTCTAAATTTTGTTCTAATAGCATGAACACATCATAAAAGACTTAGGTAGACCATGCTCACCTCTCTTAGGTCCCAAAACACTCTTTTTCTACATTCGACCCCTATGTGCTTGATTTACACCATTGCCACTACATTGGCAATTAAGGTCCAATTTGGCATTTGTCTCCCAAAAGACCTAAAAACCTTGAAAAGACCTTCCCTAAAGACCTAACACACACCTTAGGACACCTCAAGTCCTATTATTCAACTAGTGGTTTGGCTAGAACCACTACAAGCCAAAAGAACTCTAGAAACCCTAGGTTACCAAAGAGCCTTACCTAGGTGCTCCTGCACCACCTTTGTTAAGAAATGGACAGGCCCGTAGCCTTCCTTAAGAAAGATTAGAAAGTGTGATGACATTAATTTTTCCATTAGTACACTTAGTGAAAAAAATTGACATAGATCATTGGTACAAGCATAACCGGTGGACTACAAGCATAACTAACAGACAACAAGCATACCCGACAGAACAAAAAGTCATGAGAAAATGATAAGTATGGAATTGACCGATGAACACTAACAAGTGTTGCACCGATAAAGTAAACAGGACATCACCGACAGGTCAACAACATAACATGAAGATCATCACCGATAATATAGTTTTGAGAACAAAATCGACAGAGTAGAAAAGGCATACATGATGAACAGTTCAAGAAAGGAACACTGATGACAAAGAAAACTGACAGACTGATAGAAAAGCCTTACCATCAAAACCGACAGTCAGTTAGAGAACCCACAAATAGTGGATCTGATTTTTACACGTCAGATAAAGCATTGTAATTATATTTTTAGAGTTTTAATTTGTTTTAAGTCATTACTTGAGGGTCAAGCAAGCTTTATGTAAATGTTTTAAAGCATCCTAACGGATCTAAAACATATGTAACTAAAGATCAAGGTCAACTTGTAAACCTTGGATCTAGAGTTAACTTGCGAAGTGTGAATCAAGAATATAGCTAAAATCTAGTATAAATAGATGTTCGATCAATTGTGAATTATGAATTCATTGTTGTTGATAGCCACGAAAAGCATCTAAGGAGTAGAAGGCAGAATTCATGCAAAGTTCAAAAATAGATCACATCAGTTATCAAGAACACATAGAGGCTACCAACGAGTAGACAAAGGTATTATTCAATCATGGAAAGATGATTACTCATACATAGGAAGCTTTATTGGATCTGTTATTAGAAATTAGAGATTGCATACATCATCAGATCAAATACTTATGTAGTTGCATTCTAACAAGTGCATCACATCTAAAATCCTTTTGTAGAAGGTGGACTTAACCATTCTTTACAAATCTCTTAACAGTGTTTCTAAAGCTTCAAATGAAGTAGATCTTAACAGGTCTCCACTATAATACTCCTAACAGGGTAGGTCATCAGAAGTGACCAACTGTAAGCCTTAACTTGCCCCTTCTTATCTGCAGATAGTGAAGTCTTGTGGGTAACAATCCCCACCGCAATTTTTAATCCCTAACAAGAGTTTTCTGCGATATCATATCTTGTGTCATGTGTTATCTATTCTCATGAATGTTTCTTGTATGGTTACATATTAAAGAAATTATGTTATGATTGCATATACATAAAGAAAGATGAATAGTAAGATAAGATAATTTACAAACTGATGACTAAGGGTTAATGGGCTAACCAAGAAAAGTTTTAGAGGTACTGATTCACCCCTCCCCTCTTAGTACATCATTCCAATATAATTCCAACAATTGGTATCAGAGCTAAGTCTCTTTCTTGAAAATCTTAAAGACTTAAGAGAAAATATCAAAGCAATGGAAAAGTACATATTGGACAAGACTATTGAGAATGAGCAGTTACATATGCAGATAAAATATGAGCAGTATAAAGAGGAAAGAATCAACTTAAGAAAACTTCTTGATGAAAGAAAGATTATGGAAACTAGGCTGAATGAGGACTATAAAGAATTAGAAATACAAGATTAATTTGATACAAAAAAATCATCAACAAGCAAAGCTTCAGACACATCAGTAGAAGAAATCACAAATCTACAAGAGGTCAATGTACATCTAACAAAACAAATCAAAATTCTGCAAATCGGTCAAGAAACTCAAATGGTGAAAATGAATGATGTCATGAATGATGCAAGAAAAGCTGAAAATGAAAGAACAGTAGCCATTGATGATAGGAGGAAAATAACAAAAAAGCTGCAAGAGAAAAAATCAAAGATTCAAAGACTTACAGAGCATCACCATGAGGTTTCCAACCAGATTATTCTTATAAGTCAAGAAGCAAACATACTAAACACAAAACTCATTGAAATAATACAGATTATCGGTGAGCTAAGAGAAGAGAATGAAAAATTGAAGCATGAAATCAAGGTCCAGAATCAACACAACGAATTGATGAAAAAGACTGAAGATAACAACAAAAGGATGGATGATTTTCTTGATGTACAGAGAAGAGTCAACAACTACACAGGATTAGGGTACAACAAGACTGGTGAATCTTCTAATCAACCAGGTCAAAGGAATGCTTTCACAAACCCAAGATCCAAGAAGCTTTCATGCAATCACTATGGAAAACCCGACCACACCTCAAACATCTACAAAAGCAAAATGAAAGGTATTTCTCAAGCACAATCTACTTTCATTGGTAATTGTTATAAATGTCACAAGAAAGGACACAAGGCACATGAGTGCATATCCAAAGTGACAAATCCAAAGAGGAAAACCTACATGGACAAGTACTGTCCTACCTATAAGATGAATGAGCATACACATGAAGAGTGCTAGAAAAAGAACAACAAGGCCTGGACACCAAAAGAAACTGATAAAAGCCACAAACCAACAAGAGTAGGTAACTCATATGTTTGGGACTATAACACATGGGTAAACTACACAACATGTGGAAGGTATGGTCATATTGCTGCCAACTGTATGAGAAAGTGGACCAGAAGGTCAAGAGGTTGGACCAATCCAGGTATGGCATGTTTGCATTGTCATAAGGTTGGACATGTGATAAAAGATTGCAAAGAATGACTGACAGACATAAGTACACATCCCAATGGAAATACCATTGATGACATCAAGAGAATGAGAAACAAGATGTGGGTAAACACCACACACACTGAAGGTGATGGAACAAGTAATGAAAATGGTGACACCCCATCCAATGGATCTGGTGACATCACTACATACAACTAGATTGCACAAGTATGTATGGAACTACATTATGTCAAGTTATACTATGCATCAGTTCCATTAACACATAGTTCATATTGTAATATTAGCATGAATAAAGTTGCAATATATTGTTGTTTGAAAATTTAAAAGAAACCATCGGTTATTGGGCACAATTTGCATTGGTGAACACACACAGAAAAGTTATCACTACTTACCATAATGTATTGGTCATTACACAAGCTAAGTGTAAATCGACAGACATCAGTGAACCTTGAGTCAATGAAAGCTATCTTCACCACTTTACCAACCATCCTGGGTGAAGTCACCAAAGCTGCTAGCAACCCTGACACATTTCACAGACACAAAAGATGTTATGAATGTCTCTACCGACAAACTTAGTCTTTATATACCAATGAGTTGGTAAGCATTAATGACAACTTAGGGTACAAAAAGGTTATAAAAGCCCGATGGGTAAACTCATTTTCGCACCCACAATTTTTTAGTAGAGCAAAGCAGAGCAGAGCGATTTCAAGAAATTTGGAGTGTGACGTAGCAAGAATAGATTCGACACAAAGCATTCACATTCACAGGCAATCGTAGAGAATCCGTAAGTAATCACATTCATCGACCGCACTATTTTATTTGCAAAAATCCCTAAATTTCTACAACACGATGGCATCAACTTCTAGAGTTGAGAAGATTAAGGAAGATAAGAAGAAATTATTCAAGCTTGTTAGCAGAGGCTCTTGTACTGAACCCAAATTCAAGCTACACCCGGAAATTGCATCACAACCTAACGATTCCAGAGCATTCTCCAGAATCCCACCTAGGGTTTTGCTAGTAGAGGACATAAGGTCTTGTATACACTGCAAGATCTCAGAAATAGGAGATCTAGACCTAGATAATGACTATAGGGCACTATGTGGTGAAGCTAGAAAGCTCAAAGAAGAGCACAAAAATCTGGAAGTGAAAGGACTCACAAATGCACTGCATTTTCCAAAAGTTTTCAAAATAGAATGGATAAAGATTGTTCTCAGCAGATTGCACAATAAGACTTTATGGATTAATAATCCAAAAATAATAACTAAGGATGTTATTCACACAGTTACTGGTTATCCTACAACTGATAAACCACAAGCTCACAAGCACCCATCCCTGGCAGAAGTGGAAAAACTGACTAGTGCTAAATCAGATAAAAGAGCACTCAAGGTCAACACCATTACCGACGTAGAACTGAAGTTTGGATCATGTGTTGTTGGATATAAAATCTTCCAGGTGAGAAAAATGAATAGCATATCAAGTACTGCTATGAGCACAACATACAATATAATCAAACAGGGAAAGAAGATGGATCTTGTAGAGATTCTGTTACATCAACTGGAGGAGAACATGTGCACTATAAGATCTTCAAGGACAAACACTTGTAAGTTTGGTTCCCTCATAATGTGCATATTCTTTTACTTTGAAGAATACTTTCCTTCCATAGGAAAAGTTGTATGGGACACAAGTAGGCCCATAACCATTCAGATAGGTGAATTCATAGAATCACTAGGAATAGATTTTGATAATGTTATGCATGAATATTTCAAAACCATTAAGGAAATGTTGCAAGCCAGAACAAGAATTCATAAAAATATGATAGAGAAACATAGAGAGAATATATGTTTCATGGTAGATACTGATTTCACATACATCCAAGTAGTAGTACTTAGGAAATCATGTCTCTCAAAGTTAGAATATGAAATCAAAATAGGACAAGCCAATGAGTGCATTGAGGCACTACTGAATGAACTAGTGGACAACAAGAAACTAAGATTTGGCACCTATGAAGAGGCCAAACAAAAGATTAAAACAAATATTGTTATCAAGAAAGCTATAAAAAAGTCAAGCAGAATGGTGAAGAATCTGAAAAAGAACTTGAATATATCTTCTGAAGGAGAAGAGGAACAAGAGGGTAAGGAGGAACTCACCGAGGACCAGCTACCCATTGGTGATACAGTAGAGGAAAATGAATCAGAGGAAGAACAATTTGATTCACCACCTCCTCCTCCACCTAAGAAGTCAAGAACAAGGAGTCAAATAGCAAAGGATGCAACTCCTTCTCCCATGGTAAAAGGAAAGGTGTATAAAAGGAAACCTGACACATCAAAGGGAAAAAAATGAGTTAGGACACCTACCAAAAGGAGGAAATTTGTTCAAACAAATTAGGACTTAGAGGACTCAGCTATGGATGAGCCTGACACTGCAATCAAACAAACAAAGGAAACAACAAAGGTAACATCAACTATTGAAAACCTTGATGAAATATGTAAGTACATTTTAGAAGCATCATCTATTGCACATCCTAAGATTAGGAAATGGTTGAAATGGGACTCTGTAGAAAAGAATAAAATTGAAGATGCAATTATAGCTAAAATGTGTAGACACTATTATGTCCCACTTCAAATCACTACATGTGATGTACCACAAGAACTATTGATAAGATTATCTTCTAGGTTCACATTTGCACTCCATGAGGAGAAGAGGATAAGAGAAAGAGTACTTGTTTCTCTTATGCCTCCTAAATCAAAAAGAGAAGAAATAAATGAAATCATGGAGAAATATGAGAAAAAATTCTCACCCAAAATGAGAGCTTATAAATTTCTTGAAGAGAAGCTTATAGAGCTAGAAAAAGAAACTCATGATAAATGGACCAAGATACTCAATCTTGCTGAGGAGAGCACTTATGATAAGGAAACAGTCACTCAGAAAGATAACTCAATAGTAGAGTTATACAGTGAAGAAGTTTAAATAACTGGCCAGAAACAGGTTGATATTATAGATGAAGAATGGCCTAGAACCAGTGAGGAAAATCAAGTACCAGCAAGTCCAATTCACATCATTTTAGAGGATGAAGAAGTTACCAAAGAAGAGTTAACAATAAAAGGTAACTTAGATGATGATATAAATGATGAATCATGGTTAGAAAACATTGTCAATACCACTATAGCAAAAGACCCAGCAGTAGAAGTACAAAAAGATGAAGACATAAATATTGTACAGGGCAATACCAATGGACAGGATTCAACTATTGACACTACAACAGTCAATACACTGACAAACATGAATATATTAATAGATGCTATTGATATTCAATCAAGCCAGGACAAATCATCTAAAATAGATGATGATATACCCAACGATATGGGTACTGATGAAAACAAAGATGCATCCAACACTCAAAAGGATACATATACAGAGATGAAGGATGCAACCGACACTCAACAAGAAGTGTCCAATGATAAAAACAAAGAAGCATATGAAAAAAATGAGGACACATTAAGAAAATTTGAAGAAAAAGATAAGAGTGAAGGAGTCAAGAAGGATGAAGGCACAAAACACAAAGAAGATATATTTTTTGATACACCTAAGGCCAATGAGGAGACATCTTCACCAAACCAGCCAGTGGACTCAGAACATAAAAAACAGAATGCCTCATCTTCTCGACCCTCACCCACCAGGTCAACCCAATCTCAAGCTTTACAAATGGTAGTACATCAATCTGCCACCCAGCCAAAGAAGAAGAAGAAAGCACTGAAGAAAGACATTTTGGCTGTTACACTAGATGAAGTAATAGAAGTCCCAAACTAGGATATTACTACTTTGGATAGTGATAAAACTCAAGAGTTTGGAGTACTATGTCAAAGGAAATCCATTTAGAAGAAAATGATACAGGAACATAGGGAAACAATGGCACTTGACAAGGAAAGAGACATTCTCCAAAAATTGGTTCCTAAGGTAAAACTTGAGCAAAATGCTACAGTTAAGGAACAAATTGTTGTTCTTACCGATGCCATCACAGACCAAAATATAGATGCAGAACAAGCTATGGAAGAACAAGCAGAGAAAAAGTATCAATACAAATTAATTGATAAGACCAGCAAAGAAGTGGCACTGAACAAGGTAAAGATCTCTAAACTAACTGATCAATTAGAGCCAATGATTGCTGAGGCAATTACCTTAGTTCAAAAGATGTGCACACTTGAAAAGTTTACAAAGGAAAATAGTGACAAGTTAGCAGAGATAGATTATAATGTCACAGTGAGTGCACAAAGCCTAACCTCAAATGTAGACAGCATCAAGGTGCATCATGAGAAGGTCATTGAGGCTAACAGGCTGAGGCAAGAAATATAGGATACTAAAACACAACTAAGAGGTGAAATTACCGAACTATAGGCACACATCTTGCCTAATATTACTATTCTACAGAAGCATATTTCTGAAGCCAAAAACTTAATTGCAACCCCAGAGATGTCTGTAGTAGACAACATCTATGATATACACGTAAGGATATCACTTGAGCACATGGATCTAGAAATGCTAAAGGAAAAATGGGAAAAGATGATGGAGGAGATCAAGTCCTCACATTCCCACCTTTTTGACAAGATGTAAGTACCTTTGCCTTTATTATCAAAAAAGGAGGAATATAAAGGAAATGTTTATTATATGTACAAAAGGAATAGATATATAAAGATAGTTATGTACAATATATCAAAAAGGAGAGTACATAAGGAAATGTATATATACTTACATTTATCGGCATATACATAGGGGGAGTCATTCAAAAGACTAAGGAAGGAGTATGTATATGTGTACATACTAATACATTAAGTATGTTGCACATATAATGTTTTTGATATTAATGTCAAAGGGGGAGATTGATGACATTAATTTTACCATTAGTACACTTAGTGAAAAAAATTGGCAGAGATCATCGGTACAAGCATAACCGACGGACTACAAGCATAACCGACAGACAGCAAGCATACCTGATAGAACAAAAAGTCATGAGAAAATACTAAGTATGGAATTGACCTATGAACATAGACAAGTGTTGCACCAACAAAGTGAGCAGGACATCACCGACGGGTCAACAACATAACATGAAGATCATCACTGACGATACAGTTTTGAGAACAAAACTAACGGAGCAGAAAGACATACCCAAAAAATAGTTCAAGAAAGGAACACCGACAACAAAGAAAATTGACAAACTGACAGAGAAGCCTGACCATCAGAACCAACAGTCAGTTAGAGAACTTGCAAATAGTGGATCTGAGTTTTACACGTCAGATAAAGCATTGTAATTCTATTTTTAGAATTTAATTTGTTTTAAATAATTACTTGAGGGTCAAGCAAGCTTTATGTAAATATTTTAAAGCATCCAAATGGATCTAAAACATATCTAACTAAAGATCAAGGTCAAGTTGTAAACCTTGGATCTAGAGTTAACTTACGAAGCGTGAATCAAGAATAGAGCTAAAATCTAGTATAAATAGATGTTCGATCAATTGTGAATTATGAATTCATTGTTGTTGATAGCCACGAAGAGCATCTAAGGACCAGAAGGAAGAATTCATGCAAAGTTCAAAAATAGATCACATCAGTTATCAAGAACACACAGAGGCTACTGATGAGCAAACAAAGGTATTATTCAATCATGGAAAGATGATTACTCATACATAGGAAGCTTTATTGGATCTATTATCAGTAATTAGAGATTGCATACATCATCAGATCAAAGACTTATGTATTTTCATTCTAACAAGTGCATTACATCTAAAATCCTTTTGTAGAAGGTGGACTTAACCGTTCTTTACAAATCTCTTAATAGAGTGCACACTTAACAGTGTTGCTAAAGCTTCAAACGAAGTAGATCTTAACAGGTCTCCATTGTAATACTCCTAACAGGGTAGGTCATCAGAAGTGACCAATTATAAGCCTTAACTGGCCCCTTCTTATCTACAGATAGTGAAGTCTTGTGGGTAACAATCCCCACCGTAGTTTTTACTTCCTAACATGAGTTTTATGTGATATCATATCTTGTGTCATGTGTTATCTATTTTTATGAATGTTTCTTGTATGGTTACATATTAAAGAAATTATGTTATGATTGCATATACATAAAGAAAGATGAACATTTAGATAAGATAATTTACAAACTGATGACTAAGGGTTAATGGGCTAACCAAGA
>MU226576.1:1338917-1358576 GCA_018584345.1 Thuja plicata | reverse complement strand
GATGAACATTTAGATAAGATAATTTACAAACTGATGACTAAGGGTTAATGGGCTAACCAAGAAAAGTTTTAGAGGTACTGATTCACCCCTCCCCTCTCAGTACATCATTCCAATATAATTCCAACAAAGTGGTGTGAGGAAAATGGGGTTTTTTTGAACTTTGAAGACTATGGCTAATAGTTTTTTCTTAGTAACACGCCTCTCCAAAGATGACAAGAAATATGTTCTTGATGGGGGCCCTTATCTGGTAGATGGGAAAGGACTTTATCTGAGGGATTGGACCCCTAACTTTGACCCGTTGAAGGAGAAAGTCAAGGAGATCCCTATTTGGTTTAAGCTCCATAATCTCCCTCAATAATATTGGGGTGTAGAAATTCTTAAACCAATAGGGTATAGGTTGGGAACCTATGTCAAATCTGAGGAGGTAGTGGATCAAAATGACTTTTTGGTCATTCTAAGGATCTTATTTTTAATGTAGGAGGGCTATAATTTTTCAGACTATATGGTGTTGAGATTTGAGAAAGGAGATTTTAAACAACCCCTTATGGTGGATAAGGGAGAGGAAGGAAACTAAGGTGTGGGTTGTGTGAGGTTAGATAAAATGGACAAAGGAAAAGGTTTGGAATCCAAAAGGCTTGCTGACGAGATCATCATCAAATATACTAAAATTAACAAAAGAAAGGAGGATATAGACCTCCTTCTATGGGAGGAGATAATGGTCAAAAAGATCCCCCAAGAAAGCCACGGTAAGAGGATAGATTGGGAAGTAGACCAGTTGGAGAAGATCAATCATATTTTTTCTTTGGAAGTGGAGGGAAGGAATAAAGTAAGTGATATGAGTATCTTGATTCAAGTGGTCAAAGAGACACCCTTCTCAATGAACCAAAGAGTATCTAAGGAGATTTTAGAAAGGGCAAGGATTGTGGATAGTTCTAATGTTGATAAACCTAAAGATAATGAAAGGTTGGATACATAAGAGGGAATAGATGAACTAGCATGTTAAGAGACTAGCTATGATGCATGTCATAAATAGGATGACTTGACTCTGCCAAAGTTTATCCCTGATTACTTCCAAGGGAATGATCTAGTTGTTAACAACGATGACAAGAAGACATGGAATGCCAAAGGCTTTAAACTGATGGAAGAATCCAAACTTAACCCACAATGAAGAGAAGAGGGAACTCCCTCACCAGTTGTGGGGCAATGAGGGATGTAGAGGAACCCTTATTTAAAGATATCAAAATCTCTCCCATTAGAAATTTGGATAATTCCTTTGAAGATGTTAGAGATAGCGGAGGCAATGATGTTGCTTCAGACTCAGATTAAAGCTCCCATAAGGAAGAGGAGGATGAAGATGAGCTGGGGTTTTATGAGAATATGGACATCTTGGAACCAAGAATGATGGAATAGACCCCTTCCATGATCTCAAAACCAAAGATAGGGGAGAAAGGGAAATGAGGTGCTAAGACCACAAGGATGATGCTGGAAATAGCTGGGAGTAAAAAAAAACAAAAAAATCTATTGAGATTGGGAAAAGGCTATGCCTTTTCCTAACTGCAATGAGGATCCTTTGGAGGAATTTCAAGGGCAGAAATGCCCCTGACAATATTTTCCTGATCAAGAAATGTCTTAATTAGGCTCGGTTGGACATTATGGTCTTGCAAGAAACTAAAATTAAGGTGGAAGCTGTGGAATCCTTTAAGGGAAAGTTTTGTAGATGGAGTGGGACCTTTGTAGGGGTGGATGGTGCCTCATGAGGTTTGGGGATCATGTGGAATGAATCTACTATTGGTGTGCAACTTATTGCGTGGGGGAATAATTGGCAATGGATTGAGGTTACTTCAAAACAATTATTTTCAAAATTCTTTGTTGTAAATGTGTATGGGCCAAACAATCCTACTATGAAGAAATAATTATGGTAGGATATTTCAAATGTTCTTTGGAATCATAAGGATGATCCTTTTCTCCTAGGAGGATATTTCAATGCTATCCTCAACCCGATAGAAAATAAAGGAGGTCGTGGATGGTCTGGACAAAGTCAAAAGGATTTTGCTAATTTTTATGTATCTAATGGTTTGGCTGATGTGGAGCTTTGTAATGGGGATTTTACTTGGATTAACTGTAGAAGTGATTTCCTTAATATTTTAGAAAAACTTGACAAGTTTTTACTTGATGACCCTTGGGATATAATGGATTGGCCTTGTAGTGTAGAGATCCTGCCCTTCTCAGGATCGTATCACTTTCCAATTTGTGCAAGGATCCAAGAGGACTCTACTCCAGAGTGGGCTCCTTTCAAATTAAAGGCTATGTGGCTGTGGGATGATAACTTCCTTGATAGGGTTTCTCATTGGTGGAAAGTTGCCTTGGTCAGGAAAGGTAACAAGGCCTTTACCTTCTTCAAAAAACTTTAGTTCTTTAAGGAACAACTTAAAATTTGGAATAGGGAAGAGTTTAGGAACATTTTTGCCAAGAAATTCAAGCTGGAAAGTGAGTTAGCAAAGATAAAATTAGTAGTGATTGTGGAGGGGATGGGGGAGGAGGATTATATTAAGGAAAAAGAGTTATCTAAACAATATGCTAAAGTGTTGGGTAGGGAGGAAGTTTTTTGGCGCTAGAAATCTAGGGAGATGTGGTTGAGGGAAGGGGATAGAAATACAAAAAAATTCCACATCTCGGTCAAGGTGAAGAGGTCACAAAACAAGATTTTTTCCATATAGGATGCCAATAGTAACACTCTCCAGGATGTTGAGGTTATCAATAGGGAAGCAATAACTTTTTTCTCTAATATATTTGCTGCTGAACCTACCAATCTTTCTATAAACTTTAGCATTTTGGATACAATCCTAGACTGCATATCTGAGGCATAAAATAATGCCTTAATGAGACCTATATCATTAGAGGAAGTCAAATAGGCTCTTTTTAGTATGAGTGGGGATAAGGCCCATGGATCAGATGTCTTTCCTACAATATTTTTTCAAAAAGAATGGGGCATTGTGGGTAGAGATTTGTGGGAGGTTGTGGAGGAATCTAGAGTGGGAGGTTTTATTTTGAAGGACCTTAATAATAATTTTATTGCATTGATTCAGAAAAAAGATGAAAGGGTGACCTTTGATGACTATAGGACGATGGCCTTGTGCAACACTACTTATAAGGTTATAGCTAAAGTTATGGCTTACAGACTTAAGCTTTTGCTCAACTACATTATTTCCTCAGAACATAGCAGGTTTGCGCCTAATTGATCTATCTATGAAGGGGTAATTATAGCTCATGAGGCCATTCACTTGGTAAGAGAAACTAGAACTAAGAGGATGATGATCAAACTATATTTAGAATGCCTATGATAATGTCAATAAGGATTTCTTGCTGAAGGTTCTTGAGAAATTTGGTTTTATTGCTGAATGGGTCAATGGGTTGAGGGTTGTGAATGGGAGCCCACAAGGTTTTTTTGACACTACTAAGGGTATCCGACAAGGGGACCTGATCTCTCCCTTCTTTTTCATTATTATGGCAGAAGTTCTTGGAAGTTTGATTACAAGTAAAAGGTCGAATGGCCAGTAGAAAGTTATCAAAGTGGCAGAGGGAATTGATCCTCTATCTCGCTTACAAATCATTGATGATACTTATTTGATGGGGGAGGCCTCAACCTGGGAGGATGGAGTCATCAAATCCATAATTGAAAGATATAGCGTTGCTTCAGGTCAGCATGTTAATTGGAATAAATCTGAGATATACTTTTTCAACACTAAATTTTCCCAGCAAAGACATATTTGTAAGATCTTAGGGTTAAAAATTGGGAAGTTGCTAGGAAAATATCTTGGCATTCATTTGTTTGGAGGGGCTTGTAGATAAAATATGTGGAAGGAGCTAACTGAGAGTTATGTCAAAATATTGGAAGGTTGGAAGAGTAAGTGGCTGACCTCAGTTGGAAGAATTCTCATGTTGCAATCAGTAATCTTGGCTATTCCAATTTATTTTATGATCTATCTAAAGATACCAAAGAAGATTATTAGATATTTGGAGCAAAGGATGGGGAAATTCTTTTGGAATGGATCTAATGATGATGAAAATATCCCTCTATTGGCTTGGGAAAAATTTGTAAGGCCAAGGCATGTGGTGGTGCTGCCATAAGGGATTGGAAAAAAATAAATTTGGCTTTAGGGGATAAATTGGTTTGGAGCATCTACTCAAACCCAGATAGGTTGTGGGTCAAAATCCTTAGAGAAAAATATCTGGATTGTGAAGAGAGGGACAAAATTATAACAATTAGAGAGCCGCCCAAAGGTTCTTCTATGTGGAATTTTGTTATTGAATGCAAGAATTTTGTGAATGACCACTTGACTTGGTAGGTGGGTAATGGCGGGAGGGCTTCATTTTGGAATGACTCTTGGAATGGATGTTGAGCTATCAAGGACAATGAAGTATTTGTTGACTTAAAGAATGTTTTCATGAATAGATGGGGGGACAAAATTTATGACTATGTGGAAATAAAACATACCCATTTTGGTCAACAATGGGGATGGAATAATGTGGATAGCTTGGAGCTTTCAGATCATCATTTAGTATTAATTAAGGATTTTCTCCAAAGAAGGGAAATTTTGGTGACTAATAAGGAGGATATTCATATTTCATGCGCTACTAATAGTGGGCAATATTTGGTGAAGTTAGGATATCAGTTGTTGGACAATTCCAATGAACTTGTGGGGTGGCCAACCAAACTTTGTTGGGGGAAGCAATGCCTCCCCAAAGCTAGCTCCTTTTCTTGGTTGGCCATTAATGGGAAAATATTGACAGGGGAATGTAGGAAAAAGTATGGTTTCATGGGGTCAAACATGTGTATTTTGTGTGAAAGTCTTGTAGAAGATGTTGATCATCTACTTCTGCAGTGTGAATTTTCTAAAGCCTATTGCGAGATGTTGTAGGCTAAGTTGGAATGGTTGGGTCCAGTGTAGAAATTAGTAAAGGAGGTATTCATAAGTTGGCCAATAGTTCATAAGAGATCAGTGATTTCTAAAGTGTGGCATATTAGTCCTTCTATTATGATTTGGGAAGTATGTAAGGAGCGTAATCAAATAATTTTTTAAGGTAAGGGGGAATCACTAGATAGGATCAAGGCTAGGATTGATATTTTAATTGAAGAGGTGTTGGGAGATGCTATAGCACATCTAAACTTGAGTGTTCCATATAATACATAGGATAAGTGTGTTCAATTTGCATGGCCTGATATTAGGATAAGATTTTGAAATAATGCTCAGTGAAATTCTACTCTACTAGAAGGAAAAATGGAGGTTAGATGGGAGCTACCTGAGTATGGTTGGATAAAACTAAAATTTGATGGGGTTGTGAAAGGGAATACATGCCCTTCTGGAGTGGGTGTCATTTATTGGGATTGTTTGGGTAACACTTTCACCTTTGCAACACAAAATGTGTAAGATAGAACAAATAACATTGTAGAAGCCAATGCTGCCCTTCTTGCTCTTAAAGTGGGGAAAAAGCTCAATTTTCATAAGGTCTATCTTGAAGGGGACTCTCAAGTTATTGTGAAGGATATTATAAAATTTGATACAATTTATTGGCATTTACAGAGTATTATTTTTGCAATTAGAGAGATGTTGTTTTCCTTTGAGGAGTTTAAAACAAGTAATGTGCAGAGGAGTGGAAATATGGAGGTTAATGTATTATCAAAATAGGCTTTAACTTTGGTGATGTTCAGAGGGTGATTTGTAATGATGAGGGAATTTAAATTTCACAATTTCCAAGTTTTTGAAGTCAATGAAGTGTGTGGGAGGAAGGGTGAGGTCAAATTTTTATTTTATTTGCAGGAGTCATTTGAAAGGAATGGATGTGAATTATTGAAAACATCATTACAGATGATGGAAATATGTGTCATGAAATGTTTTAATTACAGAAGTAAAGTTCTGGAGATGCAACTTGGTTTTGGGTGTGGTGAAGTTTGTTTCTTGTGATTTGTAGAGAGATTTTTCTTGTTTGAGAAATGGAGGCAAAATTCTCAGTAGACACAAATAGGCAGCAAAAAGGTTTTAAAGGACCGGTTAGATGGGAAAGGTTGAAGGGAATATCAAAAATCAAGGAGGATGTTGTGATATATGTGACTCTCATTGTCATAGGAAGGCAATTTATGGAGAGGAAGAGAAAATACAAGGTGAACGTGGATATCATTTTAATGATTATACCTTGGAGATATGTGAGGAAACAGGGGTGGTTAAGTGGGTGCTTTCCAATTTATTCAAAGAGGATATGTTATTGGGTCTAGACTCTATTTTGGAGTGGGTAGTTCTAGGAATTGGGTCAGACCTGTCAGAATGTTTTGATGATGAGGAGGAGGAAAAGGTTTACAACTTAGTGACCTTTGTGCCTTGGTGGGGAAAGGTTGACAGATGATCCTATAGGGAGGAAATCACATCAACCTAGGGTAAGATGAAACAAGCATTATGGAACCATGAAAGGATTGTTGTGGATATTTTGAGGGTTTTCTCTATTGTGATCGCAAGGAAAATTTGCACAAGAAGCAATACAAAGCACCGTCAACACCGGTGAGAGATAATGAGGCACATGAGCTTTTTTGGTGATTGTGTTTTTTGTTCAATGGTGGTGGCCACAACACGGGCTGGTTTTGATGGCCAATTTGCATGAATAAAAGATAGTGATTCCCTCCTCTCCTTACTCAATGGAGTGGAGTTATGCATAGTGATGGCAATGAGCTCGGGTAGATAATCATGGAGATGGTAGGTAACTGGGATAAATGCTATGTATCCAAAGCATACTTTGGGTTTTGGTGTGAAGCCACTATTAAGAATATGTATAGTCTATGTTAAAATGTTGCATATTTAGCTAATAGGAGTGAGTAGGTGATGTTCTCTTACGTAGTTGAATCTTAAAGAAGATAGTTGTATGGATGGTTGGTCATACTCTTGGTCTTGGTTATGGACCTTATTGTAATCTTTATGTAAAACTTTATGTTCTATCAATAAAATTATCTTGTTACCGATAAAAAAAAGGCGAGTGGATACGATAAATAGTAAATGGTATATTGAATTTATGAGAAAAGGATAATTATTTATTAAATAATGTTTGTATATTATATGTTGTATATATTTTGTAAAATATTTAAGATGGTTTGTGAGTATTTTACCAATTAAAAATAAGAAACACTATTAATGTAAAGTTTGATGTGATAAGGAGTTAAGTTACAAAAACTGGAGTCCTGTAATCATTGAAGATATGTGAAGGTTGTAGTGTTTTTTATTGTAAGAGTCAAGAGAAAGTGAACTAGGTGTCATGCAGTAAAATTGTATTCTTGTTTATTCTTTTCTAAAAATTATATACAAGGGTTGGTGTTCCTAGAGTTGGTGCTCTAAAATAGTACCCAATGAGTGTTTGGTCAGTGAGACTTTAATCATGTGATCAGTAAGACCTTTTTCTAGTGATGCATACTTGTAACTAATGAGTTTTTTTATTCAATGAGGCCTAATAAATATTTCATTTATAGTGGTTTTTCACCCTTTAAGGTTTTTCCACTCAAAGCATGTGTTGTGAGTCTTGTGCATATCTCTCTTGTGTTTTTGGTGTTGGATTTTCAAATTGATATTAGTATTTTAATCCCCTATAAGTCAGTTGTTATCTGCTATAATGGTTATTTTTTATAAAGCATCTAATTTAAAAACAAGTGTTTTATATATCACTGATTCACCCCCGTTCAATTATTTGAGGTATTCCAACACCTAGCTCATTAAATTCCAAATTAAATACCTTGTCATTAGCATTACAAATAAGTTGTCACACTACCTCCATATAATATCTTCAAAAAGGAAGGATCTATAATTTCTAAGAAAATTTGTTGTGAAGAGACCTTTGTCATATATTCAAAACTCAAGCTCATTTTTTTTCTTATCAAAGGACTCAAGTTGTCATGTCAATAATGAATATTGTACTATGATATGACATCTAACTGACATCCATATAGATTTTATCTATGCCATCTACACCATCATTAGCTTCCTTATTCCCTTCTCTAAAAATATGATTTATATTGAAAAATTTGAAGGACATGAGAAGCTCCTTCACCTGATCCAAGAGTGCTTGAAGTTTCCAATTAGGTGTGGATCCCAATCTCAAAACATTTTAATTTATAACATTTAAACCCTATAATACTTACTTGATAGTAAACCATGAATTACTACAATGAGTTATGCTTCACTGCCAGTGTCATTTGGAAGTTTTTTGGATTTTATCATAGTAATAATTATTAAATAAGAAATTAAGTAAATACAATATTTTTTAAATAGTTTTAATTTGACCATGTCATGTAAACATATTGAGTAGATCCTTTTTATTTATCCAATACTTTTAGGAATAATTTCTTACTGGATATGTGTAGATGTCCATTGCAAAAAAATCATTGTTATTATTATAACTTTGAATGTTTGGAAACTTAGCGTGTGTTGCAAGTACAAGTATGTTCTCCTTGTTTCTATTTAAAAAAAATAAAATTCTATATGATCAATTTACTCTTCATATATTTTAAAAACATTTCTGAAAGAATATATATAATATATAGTTCAATTTTATAACTTTTCTAAATGTCAAATGCGATGTGTGTACATAAATATGTTAGAATAGTCTGAAAGGATAACTGAGAGGGGGGGGGGGGGGAATTTAGTTATCAGTAANGGGGGGGTGAATTTAGTTATCAGTAACTTTAATTATTTTTCTTCCTTAACTTTGAATAAAAAAAAGTAAATGCTTAATGACATAACACAGTACACAACACACAATTTGATTATGGGGAAACCAAATGGTAAAAACCCCAGTGGGAATTAGCACCCACAATGAACTATACTTGTTTATAGTAATCTTTGTTAGAAGATATTTCAACCCTATTAGGAGTTGTACTTTACAATGCAATAAGTATAGTGACCTAGTTAAGGGTCGGACCCTGTTAGGAGTCTTTTACAAATACCCCTATTAGGGGTGGTGGACTCACTGTCCAAAAGCTCACTGCTTAACGGTGAAGGCTACAACCTTCTGTGTAATAGATATGCACTATATTTGATGATGAACTATAGATTAGACCTGTTGTCTTGATCAGTTCTAGTGTATTACAATCTTTCACTTATCCTTCACATAGACTCTTGATGAATGAACCACATCTGATATCCTGCTCTGTACATCTTCTGTCTCTTTTCGTATCATTCACACTTAGTGTATCACAATTGACTTGCTATAAGTATCTTTCTCAAATTATGAGATCATGGGACCTGTAAGACAACTCTTCATAACATCCTTGTTGGCTCTACTAAGCATGCAAGCATAATTACAACCACACAAGTATAAACTGAATAGACGCGACGCTTCACTAAGTCAGCCTCACCAAATTAACTATAACTTTGCAATCTTCTTGAAACATGTTTGGCACCTTTAGATAACTATCATCAACTCATAACTAATCATGAATACACACACGCATATCTTGAAGATAGGTGCAGCTCAAGAAACATGTTACATATGTCAGCTCTGAACAGATACTCTTCCAGAACTGTAACTTCCAATAAAAAAATTACACAACTTGATTGAAACATCATATCTAGATCTGCGTGTGTGAACATAATATAATGAACATATCAACAATATGTAGCTAACCACACAATTCTTCATGACATCATTCTGATAAGTACATACATAATTACTACTGTGTATTATATGTTGTCATCAATGACAAACATACAATCAATCAACTCAATAGAATCAAATCTCCAACAATCTCCCCCTTTGACATTGATGGCAACATATGATATCAAAAAAATCTTCTGTTCATGGTGTCCTCTTTCTTTTAAAATCTTCTCAATATCCTCATCAAAGATTTCTCTATATTGCTGCAGTTCCTCTGACTATGTTTTTGTTCCATGTATATACTCCCCCTTAGTACATACTCCCCCTTTGACATCAAGGGAAAAGGGCACCATAGATCTTTAGGCACAGGTACTACTCTAGAAGTAGATTAGTCAAACATTCATCAGTCACTTAATGACTGATGTTCTTGCTGCTTCTTCTAAACAAACTCAGGAGAGGGAATTACTCCCAACTTTTCCTTGAGATACTCAAAAGTATCCTTTGATAAGGGCTTTGTGAAAATATCTGTCAACTGTTCTTTGGTGCTCACATAGTCCAATTTCATTTCTTTTTCTGCAACCTTTTCTCTTAAAAAATAGTACTTGATCTCTATGTGTTTTGTCTTTGCATGCATCATAGGGTTCTTAGACATGTTGATAGTGCTAGTATTATCATAGTGAATAACAATAGGATAATCAACCTAAATGCCAAAATCTTTAACCATCTGCTTGATCCGAACCATGGTTGAACAATTCAATGCTGCTGCAACATATTTAGCTTTTGTTGTTGACTGTGAAATATAGTTCTGCTTCTTTCTTATCCAAGAAACTAACCCGTCTCCAAGTAATATTTCTCCTTCTGAAGTGCTCTTCCTATCATCAATACAACCTACCCAATCTGCATCTGTATACACATGAAGTTTTACATTCTCTAATTTAGGATACCATAAACCATAGTCTATAGTTCCCTTTAGATATCTGAATATCCTCTTGATTGCCATTAGGTGATTCTACTTTGGTTCAGCTGCAAATCTTCTAATAATGCCAACTGCATTAGATATGTCAAGTCTAGATTGAGTTAGATAAATGAGTTTACCAATCATAGATTTGTACAATGTCTTATCAACTGCTGTGGAATCATCATCTTTTGAAAGCTTGCTTCTTGTTATCATGGGAGTGCATACTGGCTTGCAGTCTTCCATCTAGAAGGTCTTCAGTATTTCCTTCACATATTTTGATTGATTAATGAATATAACTTTATCTGTTTTTTTTACATTCAGTCCCAAAAAGTATTTTATAGGACCAATCATGCTCATTTCAAATTCATTCTGCATTTCTTTTGCAAATGTTGTACTGAGCTTGTCATTACCTCAGAAGATAATGTCATCAAAAAATATGGAAACTAATAATAATCCATCAGGTGTCTCTCTTGTGAATAGGTTATAATCTGTTGCTCCTTTCTTGAATCCAATCTTGGTAAGATAGCCATCAAGTCTCTCATACCAAGCTCTTGGGGCTTGTTTAAGACCATAGAGTGCTTTCTTCAATCTGCATACCATGTCTAGTTCATCTGAAAGATTAAATCCTTCAGGATGATCTATGTAGACTTCTTCATTCAAGTCACCATTTAGAAAAGCTGATTTTACATCCATTTGATAAACTTTAAAGTCTTTGAATGTTGCATATGACAAAAAAATTTTAATGGCTTCCAGTCTGCTCACAGGGGAAAATGTATTAGTGTAGTCTATTCCTTCTCTCTATGCATATCCTTTACATACAAATCTTTCTTTGTTTCTTACTACTGTACCTTCTTCATTCATCTTGTTTCTGAATACCCACTTTGTTCCAATCACATTTTTGTCACTGGGTCTAGGGACCAATTCCCATGTATCATTTTTAATTATCTGATCTAATTCTTCTTTCATTGCATTCTTCCAATCAGAATCATTACAAGCATCTTCAACACTTAAAGGTTCAATTAGTGAAAGTAAACATACCTCTTCATCTATTGCTAGACTTTTTTCTTTTGATCTGGTCAAAAAATTGCTGCTCTGATCTCCAATGATATCATCTTTAGAGTGGTATCTAGATGTGAATTTTGGAACCTTAGGTGTGACTTCTTCTTCTGTAATCTGTGATTCTTCTCTGCTTGATTTAGGGTCATTACATGAGACATCAATGCAATCAAACATTTCTTCAATAATAGTATCTTTGATGCTAGGCCTGGGTTCATCTTCAATCATAGGTGCATATTCATGGTATCTTTCTTGAACCATAAACTTCTCATCAATTTTTACATGAGTAATTTCAATTACATTTTTCAATCTCAGATTAAAACATCTATATGCTTTGCTTTTTGTAGAGTAACCATGGAAAATACCTTCATCACTTCTGGCATCAAACTTACCAACACCATCATCTCTCTTGATGTAGCACTTTCTACCAAAAATTTTGAAATACTTTACCGTAGGTACATTACCAAACCAAATTTCATAGGATGTCTTATCTGCTCCTGGCCTCAATTGAGTTTTGTTGATAGTATAGACTGCTGTATTCACTGCATCTCTCCAATATGTGTGCACAACTTTTCCTTCAATCATCATAGTATGCACTGCATCAAGCATAATCTTGTTCCTCCTTTCTGCTATCCCATTCTACTAAGGGGATCTAGGTGCACTCAACTGTCTTTTAATTCCATGTTCTTCACAATAGTGATAAAACTGATCAGAGGTGAACTCTCCTCCTCTATCTGATCTCAGACATTTCAGTTTTAATCCGAATTCATTCTCAACCTTATCTTTGAATATTTTGAACTTCTCAAAGGCTTCAGATTTCTCCTTTAAGAATGCAACCCACATCATCCTAGAAAAATCATCAACAAACAAAATGAAATACCTTTCTCCGTAGTATGATCTTGTTTGGGTAGGACCACACAGATCTGTATGCACTAGGTCCAATTTGTTTTCAGCTGAGTTCTGCTTGATTCTGAAGGAACTCCTTACATGCTTTCCCATAACACATTCACTACATATTGTGTCAACTGGTCTTGCAATACTAGGAAGGTCTCTGACTGCCTTGACATTACTTATCTTTACTATGTTATAAAAATTGATATGACATAGTCTCTTGTGCCATAACCAACTATCATCTACTTTTGCAACAAAACAACTTACATCTTAATTGAGCTCAAAAACATTACGTTTTGTTTTGGAGCCTGATGCAATCATGTCTCCATCCTTGTTGTTAATGATGCACTTGTTGTCTTTGAACTCCAAATGATAACCTTTATCAAGTAGCTATCCAACACTTAGTAAGTTATGATGTAATCCATCAACAAATAGAACATCATCTGTCTTTTTCTTTCCATCCAAAGTGATAGAACCTCTACCTATGATAGGTTTAGGAGTGTTATCTCCAAATCTAGCCATACCACTTTTGTATTTGTCTAGATGAAAAAATCTGTCTTTGTCACCTGTCATATGATGAGAGCATGCACTGTCAATGATCCAATCAGTTCTAATGTCTACTTTGGAAATTAAGACTAACTCTTGTTCTTCCTTTTCATCTGCAATGTCCATTTCTTCGAGCAACCTTTCCATGTCTCTAAGGGAAATGAATCCAATTTCATCTTCTCCTGAATCTTCATCAGTTACACCTTCTTCAGCATGATAACATTCCTTCTTATATTTGGATTTGTAATCAGATCTGAACTTTTTGACTCTTGTGGGACACTTAGATGCAAAGTGACCAATCTTGTTACATGAAATGAATTTGAATGGAAGTTTTCCTTCATATTTTCCTTTTCCTTTCTTTTCTCTTTTAGCAATCATAGCATTGATTTCTTCCAGTTCTTCATCAACTTCTTCTTTCTCATTATGACTGGATATGTGTAAGGATTTTTTACCATGCACTGAGGCTTTGAAAGTTGTTTCACTTTTAGGTTCAGTCTTCAATCTTGATATCTCAAATGCATAGATTTTTCTGATCAAAGGCTCTCTCTTGAAGTCTTGTGAGAATTGCATGGTTTCCTCTAGAATACTTATCTTGTTTTCATAGTTTGATGTTAAAGTAATTAGTAACTTGTCCATTATATCTTCTTCTGATATTTATCCACCATTGTTTCTGATTCCAGAGACTGCTTCATTTATCCTTTGATTGTAAGCTCTAATGTTCTCTTCAGGTAACATCTCATGACTATTGTATTTCTTTTTCCATGTCTTCCTGCGTGCATTCTTTGCTTGAATATCTCTTTCAAACATATCTTCTAAATACTTCCATATGGTATATGCTCTCTCAATTTTCTTAATCTCAAAAAATTCATTGTCAGATAAGGTGTTGATTAGGGCTTCTTTAGCAATTGCATTATTGGTAAATGTTTCCTTTTGTCTATTAGTAGCGCCATACTTTGCAAGGTCTTTCAGATATGGAATTACAACTTCTTGTGTAGCAATTTCAAAGATCTCAAAGCCAACACACTTTAGATGTGTTATCATTTTGTTTTTCCAATCCAAATAATTTTATCCATCGAACTTAGGGCTTTCTTTTCTGAAGTAAGACATCTGATCTACCTTAAGCTGTTAGGCTTCTTCTTCAAGGCACTTGGATCTGATACCAGTTGTTAGAATAGTCCCAAAGGATAACTGAGAGGGGGGGTGAATCAGTTATCAGTAACTTTAATTCTTTTTCTTCCTTAACTTCATAATACAACAAAGTAAATGCTTAATCAGATAACACAGTACACAACACACAATTTGATTACAGGGAAACCAAATGGTAAAATCCCTGGTGGGAATTAGCACCCACAATGAACTATACTTGTTTATAGTAATCCTTGTTAGAAGATATTTCAACCATGTTAGGATTTGTAATTTACAATGCAATAAGTATAGTGACCTGGTTAAGGGTCGGACCCTGTTAGGAGTCTTTTACAAATAACCCAGTTAGGGGTGGTCGACTCACTATCCAAAAGCTCACTGCTTAATGGTGAATGATACAAACTTCTGTGTAACAGATATGCACTATATCTGATGATGAATTGTAGAGTAGACCTATTGTCTTGTTTAGTTCCATTGTATTACAATCTTTCACTTATCCTTCACATAGACTCTTGATGAATGAACCACATCTGATATTCGACTTTGTACATCTTTTGCCTCTTTTCGTATCATTCACACTTAGCGTATCACAATTGACTTGCTATAAGTATTTTTCTCAAAGTATGAGATCATGGGACATGTAAGACAACTCTTGATAACATCCTTGTTAGCTCTACTAAGCACGCAAGCATAATTACAACTACACAAGTATAAACTGAATAGACGCGATGCTTCACTAAGTCGGCCTCACCAAATTAACTATAACTTTGCAATCTTCTTGAAACACGTTTGGTGCCTTTAGATAACTATCATCAACTCATAAATAATCATGAATATACACACGCATATCTTGAAGATAGGTGCAACTCAAGAAACACGTTACATACGTCGGCTCTAAACAGATACTCTTCCAGAACTGTAACTACCAATAATAGAATTACACAACTTGACTGAAACATCATATCTGGATCTGTGTGTATGAACAAAACATAATAAAAATGTCAACTATGTGTAGCTAATGATGCAAGTCTTCATGACATAATTCTTATAAGTACATACATAATTACTACCATGTATTATATGTTGTCATCAATGACAAACATACAATCAATCAATTGAACAAAATCAAATCTCCAACAAAATACACACACATACATAGATAGATACATATATACATACATAGATACATACATAGATGCATACATCGTACAAACATACATACATACATACATACATACATATATACATACATACATACATACATACACACACACACACACATACATACATACATACATGCATGCATACATACATACATACATCCATCTATACATACATGCATACATACATATTCATACATACATACATACATACATACATACATACGTGCAAACATACATACATACATACATGTTAGGATGAATTCAGAATAACTGAGAGGGAGGGTGAATCAGTTATCCTTAGGTCCAGATGTGCCCATATAAAACTTTAAACCAACTTCAACAACTCAGATTTGCTCGGCAGCAATGAACAATAAAAGTGTGCAGTTTACTGTACTAATGAAATAAGCTTGTAGAAATTTAACAGTAAAACACAACAATAACATTCACACATTTTGACACCATGATTTAACATGGAAACCTGATATGGGAAAAACCACCAGTAACATTCTACCAAAATTTCACTCTTATAAAGAAATGCCTTGTTAGGAGCCAACCCTGTTAAAGGTTACAAAACACACTGTCAAATGTGACCTCGTTAAAGGATTTAATCACCCTGTCAGGAGTGGCCTTGTTAGAGGACTTAGAACATTCCAATCTGAATGTCACCTTGTTCAAAGGATTTATACAATGACTATTAGGTCAACCTGGTTAAAGGATTTGAACTGATACAATGGTTAGAAAGTAATCAGCAGGTGTGATCTGATACATACAACTTACTTTGCAAATCCAGATCTAATTTTAGCTTTAATGCTAATTCACTGAGTGGCCTCCATTTTCACCTCAAACTTCAGATCTGCTTGGAAATCCATCAAGCAATCACTACGCTTCTCTGCTTGGCCTTCTCTGCTAGGTCTTTACCAATTAGTCAATTAACCATGCAATAATTTTTGCATTCAACTTCTCTTTGCTTGGATACTATAACAATAACCATAGTAGGTTATAATATACCTCTTCATCTAGGTCAGATAAATCTTTTGCCACTTAATCAAGATCGTAGATCTTAGGTTAGGTTAGATCCAACGAATCTTTCCATCATTACATTTAATTTATTTCTCCAATACAGTCATTAATTAAACATTGAATCCATGCGGTAATAATGGTTTCCCATGCATTAAATGAGTGTGGACCAATCTTAATTAACAATGCATATCCTAATAAAATCAACTATGTCGTCCATAGATCTTAAATCTCATCAATTAACAAAATATTGCTGGTTGACTTCCTCTGTCTCCCTCAGCATTTCACTGGATCTCGGCATCATCTTTGCTTTTCTCGGCATCACCTTTTTCTTTTCTCGGCATCAAATTTTTTTTTCTTGGCATAAACCTTCTAGTGAACTTTCAGTGATAGATAAACAACGTATCACTTTGCCAAAGTGCCAAATGATCAAGTACCCTAGTGTATACTCATAACTCAACCATTTCCTTTGTCTTCTTATTATCCCATTCTTTCAAATCTTCATCAATCAATGGATAAGGTACTCAAACATACAACAATAGTCTCACCAATTAAGGTTTGACATCAATGACAAAATAACAATTGTCTACATTGTAGCAATCTTTCCAACAATCTCCATTTTTGGCATTGATGTCAACACTAAACTATAAAACAATAATTTCCAACCAAAGTTACCATACAATCCAAAAAGTGTCTGTGCTCCTAATATGAAAAAATTTTCATTAATGTCTTTAGCTTCATTCTGACTCCCTCTATGTCTATAATCACACTAAAAATGTTTTATGTTACCGTTCAGCTCCCTCTTTTAGTAATATCTCCCTTGTATCTATTGTTTTAACAATAATCTCCCTATTTGACAACAATGCCAAAGATGTTGACATCTTCATTATGAAGATTCTTCTGTTCTAATCTCTCTATCATGTTGTTCCTATCATCTTTGTGTATGACTAATTTTCTTTTCTGTTCTTGTCTTCTACTTCACAGTTTTTAGGCAACATCCTAAAAAATGTGACCTACTATGCATCAATGTGTCAAGTGTTCTGATTAAAACATTTGATGCAACAGTACCATTCAGCACTAGTTAGCCTCTGCCAGGGGAATCACCCCCAATTTAACTCTTAGATACTCATGAGCATCCTTGGGTAATTCTTTTGTAAATATGTCTGCCAACTATTCCTTAGTGTTCACGTATTCTAGTCTCACTTCCTTCTTCTGAACTAGCTCCCTCAAGTAATGATACTTGATAGATATATGTTTTGTCTTAGAGTGCATTACAGGATTTTTAGAAATATTAATGGCACTCATGTTATCACAATATATGACAACTGGTTCAGTGATCTCCTCCTTCATACCTTTCAGAAGTATCTTCAACCACACAATGTTTGAACAGTTAACTGCTGCCGCCACATACTCAGCTTCAGCTGTAGATTTTGAGGTGCAATTATGTTTCTTGCTTATCTAGGAAACTAATATTTTCCCCAAAAGAAATGCTCCTCCTGTGGTTCTTTTTCTATCATCAATATTACCAGCCCAGTCAGAATCAGTATAGACTCTAAGTTCAAACTTGCCATTCCTTTTGTAATATAGGCCACAGTCTTCTGTACCTTTAAAATATCTCAGAATTCTTTTCACTTCCATTATATGTGTCTCTTTTGGATTAGCAGAAAATCTAGCAACAATTCCAACTGCTAATGCAATATCAGGTCTATTGTGTACAACATATTGTAGCTTACCAATCATTGATCTATACAGTGTTGGATTTACCTCTTTGGTATCATCATTCTTTGTCAACTTTTGTCCATTAGCCATGGGTGTACTCACTGGTTTTGAATCTTCCATACCAAAATTTTTCAGTATCTCCTTGATATATTTTGATTGAGTAATATAGATACCATTCTTCATTTGATGTATTTGTAAACCAACAAAGAATTTTATCTCACCAAACATAAACATTTCAAATTTAGTTTGCATCTCTTTTGAAAATGCTTTATATATCATATCTTGTCCACTAAATATGATGTCGTCAACAAAAATTTCAGCCAATAAAATTCCTTGACCTTGCTCTGTTTTCAAATACAGATTGATGTTGTCATTTGTTCTTGTGAATCCAATCTTCATCAGATAATTGTGTAATCTTTCATACCATGCTTTGGGTGCTTGTTTCAGTCCATATAATGCCTTATGTATTATGCAAACCATGTTCCTCTTACTTGGGTCAAAAAATCCATCAGCTTGTTCAATATATACTTCCTCTTCTAATATCCCATTTAGAAATTTTGACTTCACATCCATTTGATAGACTTTAAATCCTTTGTAGGCTAAATATGCAAGTAGAGTTCTTACACCCTCCAATCTTGCAACTGGGGAAAATGTCTCTCCATAGTCAATTCCTTCCTCTTGTGCATACCCTTTGCACACCAGTCTTGCTTTATTCCTTGTCCCCTCTCCATGTTCATTCAACTTGTTTCTGAATACCCACTTTGTACCAATTACATTTTTTTTGTTAGGTCTCGATACTAGTGTCCATGTCTTGTTCTTTTCAATCTGGTCTATCTCTTCATTCATGGCTTGAATCTAGTCTTCATTGTCCAAATCATCTTTTACTATCTTAAGGCTCAAAATCACATAGCAAAATCCTTTTCTCCTATGATTTGATTAGGTTTATGGTACCTTCTTACATATTTTGCCAAAGTAGGATCTTTCTCAGCTTTAGTTTGATCATTCAAGTTCAGTTTAGGGTGAAATTGTGACTTGACATCTCCATCAGATAGCTCGGCAGTCACCTCCTGTTGCCCAACAATTTCATTTTGTGTTTCGGCAGGTGCAGACTGTTGCTTGGCAACTTCATTTTCAATTTCATTAGAATCATCCTCTTTAGGATATGTGAATGATCTGTAACTTTCAAGCTCAATCATGCTTTCAACTTCATTTATTTCTGCATATTCATCAATTCTAACATTTTGTGAGGCCTCACCCCGACCCATCACAGTCTTACTGCTTGATCACACTTGATACTTTATGTGTTGGTACATTGATACACTTTTTGATTATCCTAACAGAGACTCGAGATACTATGTTATGATGATAATTATATTGTGTGTATTTCATTTGATATGGATTAGACCTAGATCAGATGGTTGTTTGATTATATATGTTTAGATAAGTGAACTGATGATAAGATTGAATCATGATTGGACTTGATTATTTCATGGATGTTATGTCATGATGATTATGAAAATTTTATGTTTTAAACCTTTC
>MU226576.1:1280009-1291327 GCA_018584345.1 Thuja plicata | reverse complement strand
AATATTTAATTATTAAATAAATATCCTCATTTCAATAATTGAATTTAATTATTCAGATAATTGAGAAAAAACAATTATGAGGTCATATTTATTTAATTAATTAGATATTCTCTCAAAAATCTTATCTTTATTCAGAAATGGAAACTTTGAATTAATTGTGCTTTAAAGAGAAATAAAACAATTAAATTCAAATAAAACAATATTAAATCAAAGAGATAAAACAGTTAAAACAGGAAGAAAACAATTTATTGAATTCTTTTCAATAAAGCTTTCTATTTTTAATTGGCTTTTCTATTTGTTTTATTTCAAAACAGGAAAGTTTCTATTCTGATTCTCTCAGAGTCTATAAAAGAACTCTCTTTCTTCATTCAAACCCCCTGAAAACTTTACTCAAAATTGCATTGTTAGAATACTGAATTGTTGTCTCATTTTCTTAATATCATATAGATTAATTTTATTTTTGCAAATAAGATAGTTTCAATTTCTAGACTAAATTGCATTGAAATCATGTCTTAGCTTAAATCTTTCATCTTTCATTTCTTAGCATAATCTTGCATTGCATTGCACTTATCATGAGAAATCATTCGTTCTTAGATTGGTCCATGGTTGTGAGACTCTCGTCCTAAGAGCAATTTCAAAAACCCCATCTAGATAGAAGGCAATAGGTCAAATCACGCAGATAGGCAGGATGAATAACTCATATTTAGTCTTGTGTGTACCTAGTGAAGAAGGACTATGTTGAAGTGTGTGGTTGATTACAAAGGCCAAAATTAACACATACACCTAGAACCTAAAGCAGAGTTAAAAGAAAAGTCCCTGAGATTCTAAAAGAGATGCTGGAGTTGAAGGAATCCATCAAAAAAATGGAAGAAATGTAGAAGGAGGCTGAGGTAGCCTATCAGAAAATGATGTAATGTTCCTTCTGTTGGTCTAGGTTTTTTGCTGGAAGTTTTTCGAGAAGTTGTGCTAGAAACTGTGCTGGTATCTGTGCCTATCTTTGGCATTTTTTGTTCTTTCTTGTTTTAGGTCTTTTTTTTCTTGTTGGGTCCTACCTTTTTTTTTCATTGCAGGCATTCTCTATTTGTAAGATCCTTTGATGCTTATCTTTTGTAGCTTTTTGTAAAAGGTTTCGGGGACCTTTCAAAACCTACTTTTACCTTAATCAAAAAACATCAATTCATGATAAAGGTGACAAAGACATCATAATATGAAGATCAAAGCAAGCTAGAATTATGAAGTAAGACTATTTTATGACAATAATTGTCAGCATGCATATTTAAAAAGAATAGTAGAAACACAAAAGGCATAGATAAAGATCTCCTTTAGATCATGTCAAAAGTCAACATTGTACATAGAAGCATGAATCAGAGCACCTTCATATTTGGGTAGAAGGTGTACATCTTTGTAGGTTAGTGTAAGACACAAACCATTTTTGTAGGACAATGTAAGGTATGGAGCACATTCACCTGATGGTTTGATGGAATAAATTACCTTCAAATCATAGGAATAATATTGTATCACAACAAGGCAGGGTAAATGACTTACATGCTAGGGGTGCAGATTCTCAATCAATTGAGGAAAAACCATTCACCATACCTGGTCATACCAAAGCATATCAGAATTGATGATATAACAAAAATAATTGTCTGCAAAGAGAATAAGAAGAAGAGATATTAATGATTACATCAAAGGTATGCATCAACATGTATTACATTGTCATAATTATACTAACAAGCTACCATGAGAAAATATTGCTACTTCAAATGTTAAAACAGACTTAGGCAGAATTCAAGAAGTGCCTTTAAGGGCATAACATTGATAACAACAATGGTGTAATAATAATGACATGGTACCATATTTTTATTTGAAAATATAATGTGTGATGATCTTAGTATAAGTCAGTTACTAAAGAGTCTGGAAGACAATCATGTTTAAAAAATAAGGCAATCATAAAATCGTACAGTCAAGGGAATTGGTGTCTCAGGGAATATGTATTTTCTATTACCAAGGTCATAACTTCAAAAGAGCAGCCACAATATTGAGGACAAAAAACATAATATGATTAAAACATATCAAAAAAGTGAGTGCATAAGATAACAACTTGCCACTTTAAACACTAGATATTGAAAATGATTGAAAATGAAGCCCTACTGAAAGAGAGATTGGAATGTGACAGTAACATATGAGAAAATCATATTGATTACAAGACAATGACTTCCATCTTTTCAGAGATGTTCAAAATAAAAATTAGCATAATAAAGGATCATCAATATGAATTTTGTACACTAACATATGTAAATGAACATGATATATCTTTCAAAGTCCATAGGTTTCATGAATAAGAAGGCACCTTCTGACGACTTTAACACATAAATAGTCATCTATCAAGGAGTAAAGCTTTCATAATAGAAAGAACAAAGCATTTTAATTAGAATTTCCAGTAGCCAACCATATCATCACATGTTTCCAAAAGGGTACATTTAAAGAAATTCACAAGTGTCCTCATGGAATCACTGATTCAAATCATATGAAAAAAAATATAAATCAATAATTTATTAAGGAATACCATAATGCTTTTAGAATAGCACATTGACAAAATGTGTAGGCCAGGAAGGTCTTTTCCATGCTATAGGAGAGGGTTTCAAGTAATTTTTATGAAATATCATTTTGTATAGGAAGTAAGTCCCCATAGAGAAGGCACAACTTCCTTGAAAATCAACGAATGAGCCATGACTAGCTAGAATATAGAGAACCCACAATCATTTGTGAGGCTTTGAAACAAATATAAAAAAGATTCTAAGGATCTATGATAATAGAATATATAGAAGGGAAATTTATTAACATGATATCTACATAGACCCTCACTATTATTTAATAGGATGTGGTACAAATTTGAGCTATACAAGTTCGTGCCCTAACAAGGTGTTCCAAGCACCAAAAATTCTAGTCAAAATCTCATTCGAGAATAGAAAAGTAGATACACTAAGCTCTCAATAAAAGAGAAATCATGTGTTGGTTTGAACTACCAAATGATGGTTTACTGAGAGAGGGGGTAAATTAGAAAATATTGAAACTTAAAACTTTAAAACTAAACCTCTGATTCAACTTGGTAACTCAAATAACAACAACAACCAAAACATGTAAACACTTCAAAAACTTGATAAACAACATATAACATAAGAAACTAACATCCACATTTATAAAGCATCACATGTAACACCAGATTTAACAAGGAAACCAAATTTGGGAAAGACTTTCATGGGAATTATCACCCACAAAAAAAATACTCTTATGAAGTATGCTCGGTTAAGAGCCAATTCGGTTAAAGATTACAATGCACATTTGTTAGATGTAACCCTGTCAGGGAATTTAACTTAGATCTATTAAGATATTAACCCTATTAGGAGTGGTCTGGTCAGATGGCTTAAAAATTCATACTAGAATGTCACCTTTCACAAATATTTTCAAAAAGACTTATTAGGTCCACTCAGTTAGGAGATTTTCTATTACAAAGATTAGTAAGCAACAATGTACTGAATTGATCTGTGATTCTAAAATTAACTTTTCTTGATCAGATCCCTTGTGTGCTCTTTGAAACTACTCACATCAATAACTCATCAGTCTCTTCTCTGGACTGGATCTCCACCTCTTTCTCTACTCTTCTCGGTAGTACTTCAACTCTTCAACTTGCCAACATTTATGTATAAACATATAGACTCAAAAATATATAGGCCTTTTTTCCATCTTAATCTCATTGATTAGTAGGTACTCCTTCAATTGCACCCAGCCATCAAATCATCTCTGATGAACTGATTCAATGTATCTGCAACTTGGTTAAATGGTTAAACTTTGCCTCGTGACTTGCACTTTTCTTAGAACTCACAAATTTACTTTTGCCGCTTAATCTTCATCTCAGATATTCAAATTAATTTTTCATGACCATAGATCTTATTAAAAATTCATCTTTATCCTTATCATCTTATAGATCTTTGCACCTTCACATTAAATTCATTCTTCTCCTTGAATTTAGTCCCCGTTTAAACTTTGTTCCATGCTTGGTGACTCGGTGACTATCTTTACTCGGTATCTGACTTTGCTCAGTTACCAACCTTGCTCGGTAACTGAACTCTACTAGGTCATCAACTTTTCTTAGTGACTGACTTTTCTTTTCTCAACTGACTAACACTTCACATTACCAACAAACTTCTCACTGCTTAGTAACTAGGTGTGTTCCCTTTTCCGACTTGACCTTTCTTGCTTTACTGACTTAACAACATCAAATTATAAGTAAAAAAAATTATACCAATAGTACCTCATCATTATCTGATCTTTATTATCTTCCCAATTAAGTTCCTCTCAAATGATATGGCAACTTAATATAAAATAGAAATAAATTGCTTGATATCAATGAAAAAATAACAATTGATCTAACTATTCTACTTTCTTGCATTCTACTAAACTTGGTCTTCATCATCATTACCATCAGTTGCTTAAAAATATCCCTCTTTGGAATTCATGGAAACACTATCAATTGATGATGGTATACTTTGATCTCTTTGTACTATCTTTTCTCCCTCTTAGCTTGTTATTCCTCTTTTCCTTCAATTACATTATCCCTCTTACATGTAGTCTCCTTCGTTTGTGTATTCATCACTTACATCTTTCTTCCTCTGATCATCAATCACTTAATTCTCCCTCTTTGACAAAAATTCCAAAGATCCATACTCATGAAGTCTCGTTCAGGCAGTGAATCATACCTTGCATATACTGATTTCTCTTTGCATACATAAATCCTTTCACAACTTCAGACATTACCTAAAATTTGATCACTAGCATCAACTCAAAATTTAGATATTCTAATGTGTCCTAGAATTGATGCAAAATGCCTCTTGCATTAACGAATGTTGGATAGGGGTAGGACCCCTAATTTACCTCTAAGATACTCAAAAGAATACTTCAGTAGTGTCTTGGTGAATATGTCAGCTATCTGTTCTTTTGAATTCACATATTCCAAAATTATATGCTTGTCTTGTACTTTCTCTCTCAAGTAATGATACTTGATAGATATGTGCTTGGTCTTTGAGTGCATTACTAGATTCTTTGATATGTTTATAGCACTTGTGTTGTCACAATAGATAGTGATTGGATCGGTGATATCCTCTTGCACACCTTTTAGTAGTTGTCTGATTCATACAATATTTGCACAATTCATAGATGCACCAATATACCCAGCCTCGACAGTAGACTGTGATATACAAATTTTTTTCTTTCTTAGCCATGTATCTAGTCTTTCTCCTAAAAATAAACCTCCACCACTTGTACTCTTTCTGTCAACAATGTTTCCGGCCCAATAAACATCAGTATAGAATTTCAAGTCAAAGTAACCTCCTTTCTTGTATAGTAGGCCGAAATCCTTAGTTCCTTTCAGATATCTAAAAATTCTCTTCACTACAGACATATGCGTTTCCTTCAGATCGAAAGAAAACCTTGCAAGAATCCCTAATGCATGAGAAATATCAAGTCTTTTGTGCACTACATATTGTAAATTACCAATCATGGATCGGTAGAGTGTCTCATTGGCTTTTTTTGACTCATCCTTTTTAGATAACTTGCAATGAGTAACCATCAGTGTTCCAACCGATATTGAGTCATCCATACCAAAGGCCTTTAGGATCTCCTTGATATACTTTGATTGTGTAATATATATCCCATCCTTTACCTGTTGAATTTGAATTCCAAGAAAGAATTTAATCTATCCAATCATAGACATTTCAAACTCCTTTCTCATCTCCTCTACAAAAGATCTGCATAATGTGTCATTGCCTCCAAAGACAATGTCATGAACAAATATCTTAGCAATTATAACTTTTTTATTACTATCACATTTCAGATACACATTGTTTTTGTCACTAGTTCTTTGAAATCCTATTTTGATTAGATATGAATGCAATCTTTCATATCATGCTCGGGTGATGACATTAATTTTTACATTAGTACACTTAGTAAAAAACATTGACAGAGATCATCGGTACAAGCGTTATCAACAGACTACAAGCATTACTGGCAAACAGAAAGCATACCCGACAGAACAAAAAGGTCACAAGAAAATGCTAAGTATGGAATTGACCGACGAACACTGACAAGTGTTGAACCGATGAAGTGAATAGGACATCACTAACGGGTCAATAACATAACATTGAGATCATCACTGGTGACACAGTTTTGAGAACAAAACCTACAAAATAGAAAAGGCATACCCAACGACCAGTTCAAGAAAGGAACACTAATGACAAAGAAAACCGACCGTAAGAACCAAAAGTCAGTTAGAGAACCAGCAAATAGTGGATCTGAGTTTTACACGTCAGATAAAGCAATGTAATTCTATTTATAGAGTTTTAATTTGTTTTAAATCATAAATTGAGGGTCAAGAAAGCTTTATGTAAATATTTTAAAGCATCCTAATGGATCTAAAACATATCTAACTAAAGATCAAGGCCAAGTTGTAAACCTTATATCTAGAGTTAACTTGCAAAGCGTGAATCAAGAATTGAGCCAAAATCTAGTATAAATAGATCTTCAAATCAATTGTGAGTTATGAATTCATTATTGTTAATAGCCACTATGAGCATCTAAGGAGAAGAAGGCAGAATTCATGCAAAGTTCAAAAACAAATCATATCAGTTGTCAAGAACACACAGAGGCTATCGACAAGTAGACAAAGATATTATTCAATGATGGAAGGATGATTACTCATACATAGGAAGCTTTATTGGATCTGCTATCAATAATTAGAGATTGCATACATCATCAAATCAAAGAGTTGTGTAGTTGCATTATAACAAGTGCATCACATCTAAAATCATTTTGTAGAAGGTGGACTTAACCATTCTTTACAAATCTCTTAACAGAGTGCACACTTAACAGTGTTGCTAAAGCTTCAAACAAAGTATATCTTAATAGGTCTCCACTGTAATACTCCTAACAGGGTAGGTCATCAGAAGTGACCAATTGTAAGCCTTAACTGACCCCTTCTTATCTGTAGATAGTGAAGACTTGTGGGTAACAATCCCCACCGCAGTTTTTACTTCCTAACAGGATTTTTCTGCGATATCATATCTTGTGTCATGTGTTAGCTATTTTCATGAATGTTTCTTTTATGATTACATACTAAAGAAGTTATGATATGATTGCATATAAATAAAGAAAGATGAACAGTTAGATAAGATAATTTACAAATTGATGATTAAGGGTTAATGGGCTAACCAAGAAATTTTTAGAGGTACTGATTCACCCCTCCCCTCTCAGTACATCATTCCAATATAATTCCAAAAATTGGCATCAGAGCTTTGTCTCTTTCTTTAAAAGCTTAAAAGCCTTAAGAGAAAAGATCAGAGCAATGGAAAAGTACAGACTAGATATGACTATTGAGAATGAGCAGTTACAGATGCAAATAAACTATGAGCAGTACAAAGTGGCGAGAATCAACTTAAGAAAATTTCTTGATGAAAGAAAGAACATAGCAACCAGGCTGAATGAAAAAGACTACAAAGAATTAGAAATACAAGATTACTTTGATATAGAAGAATCGTCAATGAGAAAAGCTTCAGATGCATCAGTAGAATAAATTACAAGTCTACAAGAGGTCAATCTACATCTGAAAGATCAAATCAAGATGCTGCAAATCAGTCAAGAGACGCAAATGGTGAAAATGGTTGATGTCATGAATGATGCAAGAAAAGATGAAAATGAAAGAACACTAGCCATTGATGATAGGAGGAAAATTACAGAGAAACTACAAGAGAAAGAATCAGAGATTCAAAGACTTACTGAGCATCACCATGAGGTCACCAACCAGATTATTCTTATGAGTCAAGAAGCAAATAGACTAAACACATAACTCATTGAAAGAATACAGATCATTGGTGAGCTAAGAGAAGAGAATGAAAAAATGAAGCATGAAATCAAAGTCTAGAATCAACACAACGAATTGATCAAAAAGGCTGAAGATAGCAACAAAAGGATGGATGATTTTCTTGATGGATAGAGAAGAGTCAACAACTACATAGGATTAGGGGACAACGAGAATGGTGAATCTTCTAATCAACCAGATTAGAGGAATGCTTTCACAACCCCAAGATCCAAGAAGTTGTCATGCAATCATTGTGGAAAACCATGCCACACCTCAAACATCTGTAGAAGCAAAATGAAAGGTATTTCTCAAGCACAATCTACTTTTATTGGTAATTGTTATAAATGTCAAAAGAAAGGACACAAGGCACATGAGTGCAGATCCAAAGTGACAAATCCAAAGAGAAAAACCTATATGGACAAGTACTGTCCTACCTGCAAGATGAATGGGCATACACATAAGGAGTGCTAGAAAAAGAACAACAAGGCATGGACACCAAAGGAAACTGATAATAGCTACAAACCAACAAGAGTAGGTAACTCATATGTTTGGGACTATAAAACATGGGTAAACTGTATAGCATGTGGAAGGTATGGTCATATTGTTTCCAACTGTATGAGAAAGTGGAACAGAAGGTCAAGAGGTTGGACCAATCTAGGTATGGCATGTTTGCATTGTCATAAGGTTGGACATGTGATAAAAGATTGCAAAGACTGACTAACAGACACAAGTACACATCCCAATGGAAATACCATTGGCGACATCAAGAGAATGAGAAACAAGATGTGGGTAAAAGCCACAAACACTGAAGGTGCTGGAACAAGCAATGCAAATGGTGACACCTCATCCAATAGATCTAGTGACATCACTACATCCAACTAAATTGCACAATTAAGTATGGAACTACATTATGACAAGTTATACTATGCATCATTTCCATTACACATAGTTCATATTGTAATATTAGCATGAATAAAGATGCAATATATTGTTATTTGCTAAACTATTGAAAAGCAACCATCAGTTATTGGGCACAATTTGCATTTGTGAACACACAAAGAAAAGTTATCACTACTTACCAGAATGTATCGGTCATTACACAAGCTAAGTGTAAACCAACGGATATTGGTGAACGTTGAATCAAAAAAAGTTGTCTTCACAACCTCACCGATAATCATCGGTGAAGTCTCCAAAACAGCTAGCAACCCTGATGCTTTGCACAGACACCGAAGATGTTATGAATGTCTCTACCGACAAAATCAGTCTTCATATACCAATGAGTTAGTAAGCATTAATGACAACTTAGGGCACAAAAAGGTTATAAAAGCCTGATGGGTAAACTCATTTTTGCACCCGTGATTTTTGAGCAGAGAAAAGAAGAGTGATTTCAGAGAAATTTGGAGAGAGACCGAGTAGAAATCAATCTGAAACGAAGCATTCACATTCATAGGAAATTATAGAGAATCTGTAAGTAATCACACTCACTAAACGCACTGTTTTATTTGAGAAAAGGCCTAAATTTCTGCAGACAAGATGGCATCGACTTCTAGAGTTGAGAAAATTAAGGAAGATAAGAAGAAATCCTTCAAGCTTGTCAGCAGAGGCTCGTGTGTTGAAACTAAATACAAGCTACACCCTGAAATAGCTTCACAACCTGATGATTCTGGAGCATTATCCAGAATCCCACCTAGGGTTTTACTGGTAAAGGACATAAGGTCCTATATTCACTGCAAGATCTTGGAGATAGGAGATCTAGACCTAGATAATGCCTGCAGGGCACTATGTGATGATGCTAGAAATCTCAAAGAAGAGAAGAAACATTTGGAAGTAAAGGGACTCACAAATGCACTGCATTTTCCCAAGGTCTTGAAAATAGAATGGATAAACATTGTTCTTAGCAGAGTTCACAACAAGACTCTATGGCTAAACAAGCCAAAGGAAATAACAAAGGATGTTATTCATGTCGTCATAGGTACAAAAGTGGAAAAAATGACTGGTGCTAAATCAGATAAAAGAGCACTAAAGGTCCACACCATTACCAACATAGAACTGAAGTTTGGAGCATGTGTTGTTGGATATAAGATCTTCCAAGCAAGACGAATGAATAGCATATCAAGTATAGCTATGAGCACAGCATACAAGATCATCAAACAGGGAAAGAAGATGGATCTTTCAGAGATCTTGTTACATCAATTGGAGGAGAACATGTGCACAATAAGGTCTTCAAGGACAAACACTTGTAAGTTTGGTTCCCTCATAATGTGCATATTCTTTTACTTTGAAGAATACTTTCCTTCCATAGGAAAAGTTGTATGGGACACAAGCAGACCCATAACCATTCAGATAGGTGAATTCATAGAATCACTAGGAACAGATTTTGATAATGTTATGCATGAGTATTTCAAAACCATTAAGGAAATGCTACAAGCCAAAACAAGAATTCTTGAAATTCTGATAGAGGAACACCGAGAAGACATATATTTCATGGTAGATACTAATTTCACGTACATCCAAGCAATAGTACCTAGGAAATCATGGCTTTCTAAATTAGAATATGAAATCAAAGTAGGATTAGCCAATGAGTGCATTAAGGCACTATTAAATGAACCAGTGGACAACAAGAAACTAATATTTGGTACCTATGAAGAGGCCAAACAAAAGATTAAAACAAATCTTGTTGTCAAAAATTCTGTAAAATAGTCAAAAAGAATGGTGAAGAATTTAAAAAATAACTTCAATATATCTTTTGAAGGAGAAGAAGATAGAGAAGGTGAAGAGGAACAAGAGGGTAAGGAGCAACTCACCAAGGAATAGCTACCCATCGGTGATACAACAGAGCAAAATGAATCAGAGGAAGAGAAGTCTGATTCACCACCTCCTCCTCCACCAAAGAAGTCAAGAACAAGGAGTCAAAAAACAAAGGATGCAACTCCTTCTCCCATGGTAAAAGGAAAGGTGTATAAGAGGAAACCTGACACACTAAAGGCAAAACAACTAGTTAGGGCACCTACCAAAAGGAGGAAATTTGTTCAGACAAATGAGGATTTAGAGGACTCAGCTATGGATGAACGTGACACTACAATCAAACAAGAAAAGGAAGCAACAAAGGAAACATCAACTACTGAAAACATTGACAAAATATACACTATTAAATCCCACTACAACTCCCTACACGTGATGTACCACAAGAACTATTAATTAGAATATCTTCTAGATTCACTTTTGAACTCCATGAGGAGAAAAGGATAAGAGAAAGAGTACTGGTTTCTCTTATGCCTCCTGAATCAAAAAGAGAAGAAATCAATGAAATCATGGAGAAATATGTGAAAAGTTTCTCACCCAAAATGAGAGCTTATAAATTTCTTGAAGAGAAGCTTATAGAGCTAGAACAAGAAACCCATGATACATG
>MU226576.1:1260678-1277097 GCA_018584345.1 Thuja plicata | reverse complement strand
CCTAATAGGGTAGGTCATCAGAAGTGACCAATTGTAAGCCTTAACCAGCCCCTTCTTATCTACAGATAGTGAAGTCTTGTGGGTAACAATCCCCACCATAGTTTTTACTTCCTAATAGGAGTTTTCTATGATATCATATCTTGTGTCAGGTGTTATCTATTTTCATGAATGTTTCTTTTATGATTACATACTAAAGAAGTTATGATATGATTGCATATACATAAAAAAAGACGAACAGTTAGATAAAATAATTTACAAACTGATGATTAAGGGTTAATGGGCTAACCAAGAAAAGTTTTAGAGGTACTGATTCACCCCTCCCCTCTCAGTACATCATTCCAATATAATTCCAACATTGGGGTGCTTGTTTCAAGCCATACAGTGCTTTGTGCAATTTGCATACCATGTTTTGGTTAGTATTCTTAGCGAATCCTTCAACTTGTTCAATATATACTTCCTCTTCAAGAATACCATTGAGAATTGAAGACTTAACATCAATTTGATAAAATTTTAATCCCTTATAAGCCACATATGCTAGTAGAATTACAACTCCTTCTAATCTAGCAACAGGTGAAAAATTTTCACGATAGTCTATTCCTTCTTCTTGTGCATACCCCTTGCAAACTAATCTTTCTTTATTTCTGATTATATTACCATGCTCATTCAACTTATTTATGAAAACCCACTTAGTACCAATTACGTTCTTATCTTTTGGTCTTGGTACCAAAGTCCATGTATTATTCTTTTGAATTTGATCTATCTCTTCCTTCATTTCTTTAATCCAATCTTCACTTGCTAATGCATCTTTTACTTCTCTTAGTTCAAATTCAAATATTAAGCATGCATTTTCTCTTACCTTTCTTTTTGCCAGAACTCTAACAGTCTTGTCTCCAATGATTTTACTTAGTGAGTAGTGTCTCTTCACAAACTTTTCCAACACAAGCATGGTAGCTGATGGTATCTCTTCATTTACATCATTCAATGAAAGCTCTCTCTTCTCATCTTCTTCCCTAGTTTGTGCTTTCGATAAGGTGTCAGGAATCTCAGTCTATACATAAACAAATCTTTAATAATCCTTGGGATTCCTTCTTTCTTTCTTCATCATTCTTCTCTACAAATTCATCAATCTTCACATTTGTAATCTATACAATTTTGTTATCATTCTTATTTAAACATTTGTAGGCTTTTCTCTTAATAGAATATCCCAAGAATATTCCTTCATCTCTTTTAGAGTCAAATTTTCCATCTCTAGTATCTTTAAGAATATAACACCTACTTCCAAATACTTTGAAGTAATTTACATTCGGTTTGTGTCCATACCAGATCTCATAAGCTATCTTGTTAATTCCCTTCTTCAGTTTTACTTAGTTAAGTGTATAAGAAAAATTGTTGACTTCTTCCTTCCTGAAGGTTTGATAAATGTCATTCTCAATCATCAGTGTTCTAGCACAATCCACAATGGATTTGTTTCATCTTTCAGCTATACCATTATGTTGTGATGTCCTCAGTGCATACATCTTCCTCTTTATACTGTGTTAATTGCAAAAGAGTGTAAATTCATCAGAAGTAAACTCTCCACCTCTATCAGATCTCATACATTTCAGCTGACTCTCTGTCTCTTTTTCAACTCTATCCTTGTACCACTTAAACATTTGGAACACATCAAATTTTTCTTTTACAAACATAATCGAGATCATCCTAGAATAATAATCAACAAACAATATGTAGTATCTATATCAATAGTAGCTTTGTATTCTCATGGGACCACATAGGTCAGTGTGTACTAATTCCAAAATACCTTGTTTAGTATAAGATTTTCCTGTAAATCTCAATTTAGTCATCTTATCTACTTGACATCCCTTACACATTACATTCTTAGGTTTGTCTAGACTCAGTGGACCTCTTACTCTATTTTTCTTACTCACTTTGATTAAGTTGTCAAAGTTAACATGGCATAGCCTTTTGTGCCATAGCCATACATCTTCAATCTTAGAAAACAAACAACTATTTATGGATGTATCAAGGTAGAATAAGTTACGTTTAGATTATTCTCTAGTGGCAATCAGACTTCCCTTCTGATCAAATACTTTAACCTTTTTGTTTTGAAATTCTAGTTGGTGACCTTTATTATTTAAGCATGCCACACTCAAAAATTTTTACTTAAGACCTTCAACCCAATAAACATCATCACATTTAGCATTGTTCAGTAGAATTATAGAACCTTTTCTCTTCATAGGATATGGGGAATCATTTCCAAATCTAACATTACCAGCATTATGCTCTTTCAAAGTAATAAAATTATCAGTATCACTAATCATATCGTGTGAGTAACCACTATCTATAATCCATGTATCATTTTTACTTATTTGTGAGATACAGGATTTTCCTTCAACATAACTTTCTTCATGAGACTCATCTTTAATAGAAACATAGACAAATTCTTCTTATTCATCATCAGTGTCTTCATTAGATGATCCTCCTTTAGAAATGTAGCATGATTTCTTTCCTTTTTTCTTAAAGTATAAGAATCTTTTGAATATTTTCTCACTCTTGTTGTTATCTCTGTTACCTTTCTTCTCAATATTGTTAGGATAGTTAGAATCTATGTGACCAATATTATTGCATGTAAAACACTTCAAAGGTAGCTTACCTTTGTACTTGCCTTTACCTCTCGGTAGGCTCCTAGCAAATAAATTTTCAAACCCAGCTTCATTATGTTCATCTTTAGTGTATAGCTCTTAAAGCTCACTCTTACAACTATGAAATCTTTCACTAGCACTACTTGCATATCCATCACTATATCTAGAATCTCCATAATTTCCAATATTCAAGGATGATTTGAATGCATATTCAATCTTAGAAGTAGAAGGAAAACTATTATCAAAATCATTCAGCTCAAAAGAAGTTAGTTTATCGACTGTAGCATCCAAAGTAACAATCATCTGTGGAATGGATCTTAGTTCTTGAATATTAGACACTCGAATGACATAGATAGGTAGTAGTGTTCTAAGAATATTTCTTGTAACATCTTCTTCTTCAATGGTTCCACCGACACCTCTAATAAAAATAGAAATCTCCTTTATTCTTGTGTTGTATACTGCAATGTTTTCTCCTTCTTTCATTCTCATCGATTCAAACTTTCCTGTTAAGATTTCAGCCTTAGCCTTCTGAACATGTTGATCTCCTCCATAAACCAGTGAAATATTATCCCACATTTTATTAGCTGTATCACAACCTTGTAGATCATTGAACTCTAGCTTGGTGAGAGTAGAAGATATCTCAATAATCACTTGTGTATGTTCTTGTCTTTCTCTTATCTTCTCAAGTGTCAAAGGACCAAACTATGAAGGTGAGTACTTAGTGTTAAGATGATTCAGTGCATAATCTCCAATACTAGATATGTGAAGCCTAATTCTATCCTACCATGTAGAGAAGTTATTCCTATTCAACTTCGGTGCTTCCCTCTTAAACATCTTTGAATCTTTAACTCAAGTACCTTCAAACTTATCATCTCAGAACACTAGATATGATACGAATTGTTGGTTTTCCCTACCAAATGATGATTTACTAAGAATGAGGGGGGGGGTGAATTAGAAAATATTGAAACTTTAAACTTTAAAACTAAACCTTTGATTCAACTTGGTAAGTAAAATACAAGAAGCAACAGAAAACTTGTAAACACTTCACAAACTTGATAAATAACATATAACATAAGAAAATAACATCCACTATTATCAAGCATCACATGTAACACCAGATTTAACAAGGAAACTCAATTTTGGAAAAACCTCCATGGGAATTTTCACCCACAAAAAGAAATACTCTTCTGAAATATGCTCGGTTAAGAGCTAATCCAGTTAAAGATTACAATGCACATTTGTTAGATGTGACACTGTTAAGGGATTTACCTTAGATCTATTAAGATCTTCACCCTATTAGGATTGGCCTGGTTAGAGGGATTAAACATTCATCCTAGAATGTCACCTTTCACAAGGATTTACAAAAATACTTATTAGGTCCACTCAGATAAGAGATTTACTGTTACAAAAATTTGCAAGCAACAATGTACTGAATTGATCTATGATTCTACAACTAAATTTTTCTTGGTCAGATCGCTTGTGCACTCTCTAAAACTACTGGCATCAACAACTCATCATTATATCTCTGGACTAGATCTCCACCTCTTTCTCTACTCTTCTCGATAGTACTTCAACTCGCCAGCATCTCTATATAAACATACAGACTCAACAATATAAAGGCCTCTATTTTTCCTCTTAATATCATTGATTAGGTATTCCTTCAATTATGCTCGACCATTATATCATCTCTTATGAAATGATTCAATGTATCTACAACTTGATTAAATGGTTAAACTTTTCCTCATGACTTGCACTTTTCTTGGAACTCACAACTTTACTTTTGCCGCTTCATCTTCATCTCAGATATTCAACTTGATTTTTCAAGATAGTAGATATTGTAAAAAACTTCATATTTATCCTTAGCATCTTATAGATCTTTGTGCATTCACATTAAATTCATTCTACTCCTTGAATTCTATCTTTGTTCAATCTCTATTCCATGCTTGGTGACTATCTTTACTTGGTGTCTGACTTCACTCGGTTACCAACCTAAAAAGATCTCTCATGTGCCTTGCATGGATAACATCCTCATCCACCACTTCCCCATCCCTACTATGCTCACCCCTACCACCAGGTGGAGTATGATAATGCTAACGCTTTCTCCTCTTTTCATTCTCTCTCCTTGCAGATAGATGTGATTCCCCTTGGTGAGACCCTTCTCTTTGAGGTCCCAACCGATTAATAAGTTCCTACAATAACTGGACCAACTAGGGATTACCATCATTACCACCATGACCCTCTCTATGATTCTCCTTGTGTTATTCATCTTTATCTTCCTCTCTATGCTCTTCCTTGTGATGCTCTTCCTCATAGTTTTCCTCTTCATGGTCATTCTTATGGGCATCCCTCCGACCACATCCATGTCTAGGAGGCATCCTAAAGAGGAAAACAAGAGATGAATAAAAAACCACAAATAAAAACACCACTAGACACACTAAGGCCATAAGAAATAAATGGTAACCAACAATAGAGTAAACAACCACACACCACTCACACTAGACACAATGGGAGCATGACATAGAGATCCTAGCATTTAAACATGGGCTCTGATACCAGATGTAATGCCCTGCCTGGGAATCCTTGGAACACAAGGATAATATATGCATCGATAATTTAGTGCCTCCCATGGTTGCATTACCTTCCATGTTTATTTTAATCCAAGATAGTTTGTTTATGTTATTTTGGTTATCGGCATGATGGGATGCTTTCGATGGTAGTACCTTATTTTGGTTTTCTATATCTTAGTTGTAGTAGATGGTTGGTTTATGTTGTAGTTTTGATCATACCTGCATGGTGATGCTAGAGATGTGACATGATACCTTATGATGATACCTGGTTTATTTTTCTTTAAGGAACAATGAATTATTTTGTTGATGATTATATCCAATTTCATCATATTGCTGTGCCTTATATGTCGTGGATATTTTAGTAATTACTTCCATTGATATATCCTCATATTATCATGATGGTTTAATTAATACTTATATTTAAATGTGTAAATGTTAATGCAATGGTTATTTAAATGAATAGTTGTTCTCTATTCACTCATGCAATGGATATATATATATATATATATATATATATATATATATATATATGATATGCTTTGCATTTTTTTTATGAAGTGAGATGAATTCATAGTTACCCCCTTGTGAGGTCCACATGATGGTGTCATCTTCTTCATTGTTTGATTATTACATGTTGTGCTTCAACTATTTTATTATGAGCAAGTACACTTGATGTTGCATGTTTACTAAACAAGTACCAGGTACATTCATCCCGAGTTCAAGAATTGAGTGTGTACCTATATCCCCGATAGTGGAAGAGGAGATAGTATTACCAAACTTTCATGTTGAGCCAATGTCGTCCCTATATGGATGACGTATCTTGAGTAGTATATTATTCTCTTCGGTACATATTGGTAAATCCAGATTCATTATGCATTTGTGATAGACCAGTGACTGTCTGTGCATTTAGAATTTTCTGTCATTGTCGCAGATGAAATTTAATTAAATATTGATTTTAATGCTTTGGGGGAATTTTAATAATTATTTTATTTACTGGCTATTTGGCCATAGTTGGATTCCAATAATCTGGAATCAATTTTATTATGTTGGGGTGAAATGTCAGTAGGTTATTTTAATATTTAAATAACCTATTTTTTAGTCACTTTTTATAAAGAGTTATATATGTTGAAAGTGAGTTCTTTTTACTCACTTTTTCCTTTTTGGCCTTTTATAAAATTTGGATTTTTCTCCAAACTTGATTGGAGAAATCAACTCTTTTGTTCATTGTGTCTGATTGGGTTGTCGAATCTTGGTGGGTAGCGTCTCATTGGAATCATGTCGCGAATACCTTCATTCTTGTAGATCGACTTTTGGATTCAATGTGGAAATTTATTTACTCCTTGTCTTTTGAGGTTTCTCCTCTGACTGTAAGGTAGGGCATTCAATATTTTTATTTTTTCTTGATCAGTTGAGTTTTTTATTGTTTTCTTTTTTTCGTGGGCTGAGAGTTAGTACTCCCCCACTTTTTGGTAGCTTTTAGATGCCTGGTTGACTCACTATGAGCAACTAAGGTTTTCATTATTGATTTTAATATCATTATGCTGACTATTTTTCTATGTTTATCTAGAGCTGGAATTTTACTGGTTTGGTGTGTTGTTGGGTGCCCGTGGGCAAGTGGGTTTTCATTTTGTAGTTTTCAGAGAAGTTTGGTTTTTGGGAAATTTTGGTGTCACCTCATTTTGCATGCCACCCAGTTTTACTATTTATTTTGTTTGGTTGGATCCAAATATTGGAGTGTGTTGTCCTCTATGTTTCCAACCATTATATGGTTTTACATTGTCAATTTAAGATTCATGAGTAAATTTGCACTCCTAGCCAAGTGCCCAGTTGAGCGTGTTGTGAACACTTGTGTTGTCTCTCCTTTTTATGAGATTATTATCCATGCTTCATTTGATTGTATTGGAATGCATGATGATAGTGTTTGAGACCACATCACAATATTTTGTGTTCCATGACAGGATTGCATTGAGACCCGTGCTCTTGGTTGAGGCCAATAGAGCCATGTGCTTCATTTCTTTTACCTCCCTCTAGATTGAGGTTTTGGCATCTTGTGTTATTTACTTTACCTCCTTCTTTGATTGAGGTGTTGGAGCCTTTATGCTCTCTTTTTTTCAACCGATAGGTGTGGAGTAGGTGGATGGAGTGGCTCACCAAGATGGGCTGGGACACAAACTAGTCCTAGGGTATCCGTTGGTTGAGTTATTTAAGTAAGTGATAACCTTAAAACAAATGGGGAAAAACAACACAATAATAATAAGATTAGTACTTTATCCATCCATCGTCTATTTGAGATATGTGAGCGAGGATAGCTATGATCCATATGTAGATGTCAATCTAACATGGCATCGGTCGTCTATTTGAGAGATGTGTGCTGAACCAGTGGAGCTTCCTTGTTGAGAAGGTTTCTCAATTCCACACGAGCCTATACGAGCCATGTGATGACACTCCATTCTTGAGTCTCCACATCGCACCCTATCTAGTTGAGTAGTAACCTTGACCTACTCATTTTGTGTCCCTATTTGGACCTTTGTACCATCCCTTGATTTTATGCATCTTCTTGGTGTGAGTGTACCCCCTTTTTGGTGTGAGTTTTTATCTTGGTTTTGGTCGGGATTACTATCTCCACAAGCATGGTGGGGTGGGCCTAAGGGTTCCACATAGTAGAGTGGCATTTCACTTTACCACTATTGGGGATCGATGTATAGATGGTGGACTATTTTTAGTGATGGATATTGTGAGCATGATGTGCAATTTTCTATCTCTTCTTGTCATTTATGTATTTCATGTCCTACATTGGTGTCAGAAAGCCTAACTCATCTCTAGACTGAAGGGATCATTCGTTGTAAGTTTTGGAAACAATGATCACTTGTTTTTGAATTGAAATTGATTCAATTATATGGGATTAAATATATTGATACACTAGGATTTTTTTAGATCCTTAATGTTTTAGATATTGTCAAGACCTTTCTTACACATTTTGAATGGAGTCAATTAGACTCTGGATGCAAAAGTTATGGCCTCTCTAAGGTCGTGTTGTCTTTTTTGGATAGAACATCATCTACAGTATTTATAATGTTGTTTCCAATAGTTAGTGTTGGAATTAATGGGAAGTGTGTACTAAGAGGGGAGGGGTGAATCAGTACCTCTAAATTTTTTGCATATTTTAACGTTTATCCTTTGAGTAATCAATTGTTTATCCAACCATATGTTTTGTGCTATCTTGGTGTAAGATTTATCAATTCATAAACTTAACAAACATGTGAACATTCATAGAAACATTCATGAAAGTAATTGACACATAACACAAGATATGACAATGCAGTAAAGTCCTGTTAGGAAGTAAACACTACAGTGGGGATGGCACCCACAAATTCTTCACTATCTACAGATTGGAAGGAGGCCGGTTAAGGCTTAAAATTTGATCACTTTTGATGATCTACCTTGTTAGGAGTATCTATGGAGACCTGTTAAAGTCTACTCTTTTAAGAGATTTAGCAACACTATTTAGTGTGCACTCGATTAAGAGATTTACAATTGGATGGTTAAATCCACCTTCCTTGAAAGGATTTTTACACTTTGCTTCACTTGTTAGAATGTAAGAAAATTACACTTTGACCTTAGTTTATGAAATCTCCTATTGTTGATTACAGATCCATTTTAGATTAAATGTATAAGTGTATCACCTAATTTGCTTAAATAATACCTCTATTGCTCGATAGCCTCTATTCTTGGTTCTTGATAACCAAGTTCACCTTTTTTTTTTTTCTGGTTCTTGAAACTTTCATTATGATCCATAGATGTGCTCGTAGGATACATTCATCCTCTCATACATAATAGTGAATGATTAAAACATCTATTTATAAGATATATTGACCTAATTAAGTTTCACGTAAAACACTATTAACTCTATGATCATAGGTTTACAACTTTACCTTAATCTTCTAGTCTATATGTTTTAAATCAGTTAGACTGATTAAAACACTTACATTAATGTTTCTTGTCCCTTAAGTAATGGTTTTAAAAAAAAATAGGACTCTATAAATAGAATAAGAATGTTTTATCTGACATGGAAGTCAGATCCACTTTTTGCGGGCTTCAACTAACTTTCAATTTCTGTCGGTCGGTTATGCTCTGAAATTAGTTTGACTGTCTCTCAGTGTTCCTTGCTTGAACTGTCTCTCAAGTTCCACTTTTACTATTCTCTCAGGTTTCACTATATCCTTCTCGTCAGGTTCCTCTTTATCCTTTTCACTATGCATTTTTGGTTTACACAAAACTGTGTCATCGATTTTTTTTGTACTTAGCATTTTTTGGTGATCTCTAATATCTGTATCTTTAGTTTGCTCTTGTCTTGTCTTTTAGTGTATGTTTACCGAAGATCTTATTTGCATACTAATGGAAAAATAATTTCATCAATCTCCCCCTTTGACATTAGTATCAAAAAATGATATGTGCAAAATACTAATAAAATGTTTAGTATGTACACCATATATATTCCTTAGTCATTTCATGACTCCACCTATGCATATGCCGGTATAGTATAAGTGTATGTACATGATACTTTGTTATTTTTCACCTTGTGCTATATATATCATATCATATCATTATAATCCCTTTTTTGTTCTTTTTCTGTATTGTATAGTTTCCCATCTCTACATATCATTATTTTCCCCCTTTTTTTATATTAAGGGCAAATGTTTATACCGATAGCTTATCAAAAATATGAGAGTGTGAGAACTTCATGTCCTCCATAATCTTCTCCCATTTGTCCTTCAGGTTGTCTAGAGCCATGTCCTCGAGTGTGATTCTTGCATGCATATCGTAGATACTGCCTACTATAGACATCTTGGGGGTAGCTATTAGTTGCCTTGTGGAACTGATATGATGCTGAAGTAGTGTAAGAATTGGTAGAATTTGAGCGTGGAGATCAGTAACCTCTTCCCTAAATTGTGTTTCTACTTCCCAGAGTTCCTGTCTTAACCTTTTTATCTCAAGAATTTTCTCATAATGCAACTATATTACATTTTCATCAGTGGTTAAGCCTTTAGCACTTGTAGCTAGATCAGAATCTAAATTTTCTATCTTATCACTATGCTCCTTAGTGAATTTTTCAAGTGTGCTAAATTGTTGTATCAAGGAAATAGCTTCAACAATTATCGGATCTAATTCACTTACTAATTCGGAAAGCTTTACCTTATTTTCTGCCACTTCTTGGCTGATCTTTTGAATAAGTTTATGCTGATATTTCTGCTCTACTCTCTCCTCAATTGACTTTTCTACGTCAATGTTCTACATTGTGATGGCCTCGGTGAGAGTGGATATTTGATCAAGGATAGGTTTATTGTGATCAACATCAACATCAGGTACAATCTGATGCAAGATTTCCCTAGTTGTCACTAGTACCATGGAGTCTTTGTGCTCCTTTCTTAGCTTCTCTTGTAGTACCTTCATTTTTTTGGAAAGTTGACTTCCTGAGGAAGCATGACTTATTTTTTGTTTTCAATCATGGCAAGAAATTCATACTTAAGTTCTATCATGAAAAGAAAATGACTAAGTATGAAAACAGTGTAGACAAACACATACAGAGATCAGTACATCAGCGCACGTGTTAGAGATCACACTAGAGCATGTGTGCTTAGGTATATACTCTATGGTGTATATACATGCCAGATCCAAATGTGCAAAGTATGGAGCATCAGTACAGAAAATTTACAGGCAGATTAGTAGACCTGCAGTCTAGAAAATAGAGCATGGAAGCCGACTATAGTTTTGATCAGTGTGAATGATTTTGTAATGTAATGGCTAATCTCCTTTAGTTATAAGTTTTTATTAATGAAATTAATGTTTTAGTAAACATGCTTAGGCTGACTTGTTCAGAGCGTTGTGTATTTTTGTTTTAGGGCCGACTAGTGATTTGTTTTGGGTCGCGCCTATTCAGATTTGAAGATATAAGTATTTAATGTAAAGATATGTTACAAGTGTCGATTATTATGTAAGAGGAAGTTACAGAGGGATAGTATTATGAAGGCAATAGATGATATAGCTCTTTAAGAGAGTAAGAGAATCTGCACATACACGGAACTGATCAGACAACAGTGTCATTACAACAGTTCATTTTTGATATAGTGCATATCAACATTCAGAGAGCTGTAGCCTTCATCTTATTGGGCAGTGAGCCTAGGTAGAGAGCCATATACCTTTAACAGGGTTTTGTAAAAGACTCCTAATAGGGTTAGACCTTTAACTAGGTCATTGTACTTAATTTGTAAAGACTACTTCTAACAGGGAAAAGGAAATTTAATAGGTTCATTATACCTAGTACAATATTTGTGGGTACTAATCCCCACCAGAATTTTCCTCTGATCAAGGTTCTCTGTAATCATATCATGTGTTATGTTTTCTTGTGCTATTTTCCTTTGGATGCACATTTGATATATTTTTAATTGGCTGAAATATAATTAATAGATAAACACTGATTCACCCCCCCCCCTCTCAGTGTTTCTAACAATTGGTATCAGAAATCCGATCCTCTAAAAGAAAGTTTAACCACTGGAGGAGATCATGGACTCAGCTGAAGCAAAACATTTGAAAAAAGAATCTTGAAGCAGCACTTTAAGATCTTGACAGATGTGAGAAGGAAAATGAAGAACTAAGATTGAAAAATGATGGCTCTCAAATGCTTATTAAAAGTCTAAGAAAATATCTAAAAGATTGTTCTACAAATGATCTAGGAAAAATGGTCAAAAAGCTTAATGAAGAGAATAAATCTCTAAAGGATAAACTTGAAGATATGGAGGAACAACTTACAGATAGCCAGAACACCATTGAAGACAAGATCAAAGAAAGTAATCAATTGGAAGATGAACTTCTGCAGGCAAACATGAAAGTCTTGGAATTGGAAAACATGAAGAAGAAGTTGGAATCTGAATTAACAGAAGCAAAAGACAAGATTAATAAACTTCACACAAGTTCTAATTTGATTCAATCCCAACTCAATGCGCAAAGGTAAAGAGGGAACACTACTGGTCTTGGATTCAATACAGAACAAGATGAAATCAAACCATCACAAGAGAGAGAAAAAACACTTGAAGCATCTTCAGAAGCTAAGAAAGTTGAAGATACTACAGAGGTTATATCTGAACCACCTAAAAAAGAAATCAAGCAAGTTAATAGAACTTGTTATGCATGCAATAAACATGGGCATTTGGCAAGAGATTGCAAAGAGGTAAGACCTTTTAATGGTTATTGTTATTCCTGTAATAAGTTTGGTCACAGGGCTATTCATTGCAGAACAAGTCAAAGAAATCAACCTTAGCAAAATCATAGGAATATAAATCAAAGCAATCAAATAAATCAACACTCAAGAAATTTGTAGAACATTACATGTTAGATATGCAACTACAATGGACACACAGCAAAGCAATGCAGCATGATGAGAAAGAACATCAGACCTCCTATCATCTGTCACACATGTGGAAAGGCTGGACATATCTCAAGGTTTTGCAGATCTAAAACTTAGAAACAAGAGGATCCTAAAAAGTCACTATTTGAAGAGAAAGGAGAAGTCAATTTTGTTAAAGCAAATAAAGATTCAAGCAAAATATGGGTTGAAGTTAAGAAGGACAATAATGTTGACAAAGTAGTTGATGCATCCTTAGTGGATGCATCCTCTACTTCTACTTGAATAGACCTTCTTGGTCTTAGGAGGAGCTATTCTAGCTCAGAACCCCTATGCGGTTGGTGTACTCACTTCAGAGTATGCACCTTTGGATTCATGGTTAAAATCTCAGATTACAGCTATATGCATTCACGCATTATCTAAATTGCATCGGGATCAAAGTTTGAAAATCTCTATGCATGGTTGCAAGCATTAAATGCGGCAGATCATATAAAAAGAAGTTCATAGTCGATCATTTTCACATTTACATTCAAGAGCATAGAAATTGAAGAGCATTGGAGCACTAAGACATCATAGCATGAAGGCATAATAGTTTGTTAATTGGAGCGAATAGATAATCAGTTTGAAACAGAGCCCTAGCTGTCGCGCTGTTTCATAATTTTTTGGAAACCCTACATAAGAAAACACCAAGTAAGTATGGCGACCCCAGTTGTGTTTGATGTAGCAGAGAGGAAGAGGTTCATATTCAAGAAGCATCCATTCAAATCCATACTGGATGGTGTGGAAGGGGCTTTCTCTAAAACCCCACTTGGTGTTGTTCACGTGGAAGATATCCGCATGTACATTAACTATAAAAAGGAATCATTAGGAGATGATAATATAGCTTCTCATATGGCATCAATGTTAAATCTGGACTTCACATTCAAGGATGAGACTTACAAGATAACCCTATTTTAGAGTATTCAAATGCACATGAGTTTGCTGAACCATAATGGGTAAAGATTCTATTAAGAAGGATACATGATGATCTTTTCTGTATTGGAGATGTCCCAGTTCGCATCACTACAGAACTAATCCATTAGTTAACTAAACTTCCAATGAATGGACTAGTATTTCCCACTGGTAAGGATGTAAAGAAACAAATTGAGCAAGTTTGTTTGTCTAGGAGTGATAGGCGCAGAATGACAGTTGACCCTATCAAGGAAGATGACATTAAACTCATGACAATGATACTTGGATACAAGTTTCAGCAAGCACACAGGTTGAATAGTGTCTCTATAGCAATAGTCCTTGCAGCTATTAGAATAGTGAAGGACAACACCCAATACAACCTATGTGAGATCTTGCACGATCAATTGATTGAAAATATCAGAATCATCAAACATGACAGGAACAAAACATTCAGGTTTGGATCTTTGATCATCTATTTGTATCACCATATAGTTGGAAAGGTTGTAGACCTTTATCTAGACAAAGGAAAACCTACAATGACTCAGATATCTCTTAAGGCCACAGTAGACAGCAGTGCACGAGATACAATGGATATGGATATAAATATATTCAGGGTCAAAATGCAGAGCAGGTTTAGACTATTTGAGAAGATAGTTGAAATATATAGGGATACAATATGCTTCATGGTTGAGAAATATTGCACATGCATGGAGGCTGTTGAGCCTAGAACTAAGTGGATTCATCCACTAGGGTATGAAGTAGAAGATCATGTGTTAGAAGGATATGCGCAAGTCTTATTGTCAGCACCTAAAGACCCTAATGAACCTACATGGGGCACTTACAGAGAAAAGACTGACGAAGTGGATATTGAACTACAACTTGCTACTAACAAAAGGAAAGCATCCAGAATAACATCCAACATTTTGAAAAAGCATGGAGTCACACAAGAAGACTTGGATAAGGCAAAAGAAGCCAAAATTGAGAAAAATATTGAAACTCAGAAGAAGAAGTAGAAGAAAAATGAGGAGAGTACCACTGTGCCCTCTACCACCATTGATCTAGATACATCTCCACTTTCTGTACCTAGCAAGAAACCTAGAGGAAGGAAGCAAGTGGCTACAAATCACCCATCCTCAAGGAACACTCGAAGAAAAGCTAAGAATGTTCAAGCTCCACCTGAGGTAGGATTTAGACCCAGTCTAAATATTTTGAGGAATAGGATTGTAAATGAAGGAAGATTAGATACACTTTTCAAAGTCTATGACAAGTATCAAGAGATGGATAAGACTGAGATACGATCTATGATCATATCTCATATGGTCAAGTTTAAGAAGTTTATTCTTGAACTCAAAATAGTAATACCAGATAAGTTATGGAACATACTAGAGATAATGAAAAGACATGCTATAGAAGAGGACATGAAGATTAGAGAAGAAACTTTGGATACTCTTCTTCATGTCTGTTCACATGATGAAAAGGCTATTCTGTTAGATCTGGTGAAGCCTCATCTCCGAACTAAGACAAGAACTCTTTAGATTATGAACAAGGAGTATGAACAGATTGGTAAGGAGATTGAAAAAGCATTTGCACAAGTCTTTATGGACAAACACATGTATCCACCAATGGTGCCTACAGCAAAAGTTACCCTAGCTCCTCCCAAGCAGGCTACAAAACCAGTAATTCAGATTGCGCCTATGACAGGTCCACAGGATTGAGCACCCATAGTGATAATAACCTTTGAGACAGCTAAAGATACAGAGGACACTATAGTGATTGATGATGTAAAGATATCTATGATAGCTTCTGATAAAGATATGGATAAAGTTGATGAAGCATTTGTAAACACTAAGGAAATGAACACTAATGACACATCTCTACAACAGGATGAAGTTCCTTCCATTGATCCAATAGACTTGGATAAGGAGAAAGATACTCAAGGTAATGAGACACTAGTAAAGGAAATCCATGTCAAAAGTGAATGTGTAGATACAAGTCAGAATACTATTTTCTCACCATCCACTCAACCATCCACCTCATTGTTGTCAAGGTTAACTCCTGACTCAGCTAGTTTAGATGCATGGGGAGAAGAAGACCTTATCAAGATTAGTGTCCTTGCCATGGAAAAGGAAAAAGAGAAACAAGTGATGAGGAACCCTCACTTCTTGGAAACAATGAACATTTTGAATGACTTAGTGCCTACTGATCAGAAAGTAGCCAAAGTACAATCAGTTGAAGATGTGGACAACATCTTATCAAACTTCAAGTCACATTTCACTAGCTTAGTAGAATCTACTACTAAGATTGTAGAAGATGAATACAAGAAGGAGAGACTAAATGAATTGGTAAATAACTTTACCTTAGATCTGAACTCCTTAAAAATTAGGCAGGCTATATTGAAGGAATTGGCAGATAAAGGGAAGAAAGTTATTGCAAATTTCATGGATAGAGTGAAGCTCACCTCTGAGCACACTAAAAAGATAGAAAAATCAGAAGAAATGGTGGATAACATAAGAAAATTAGTTAAAACCTTGACACAAGACATGCACATCTGCAATAATGTCTACCAAGGGCGGTTAGACAAAATTGAGAAAGCAAAGTTAGAAATCAGCAAGATAAGGGTAAGGCAAACACAGTTGAGGAATGCACTTGTGCCATCTCTAGCAGTTCTCAAAAAGAACATCAAATAGATTGATATCACCATATAGACATATGATCAAGGTCCTTGCATAGATCTGGTAAAAATGGAGAAATTGACATATGCTTTATGTGCGCATCTTCAGACAGTTGATGCAATGAAAGTCTTTTGGCAGAAAGAGATTCAATCTCTTCAAGTTGTGTACCCAGAAGTTTACATGGAGTAAGT